>JAAEAF010006561.1:0-63016 GCA_011037195.1 Triatoma infestans | reverse complement strand
AAAATTTGATTTTAATGAAAAATAGTCATTGTATATAATATATAAAATTGTACTAACAGAAATAAGAAAAAAATTTTGTTTTCGATGTATTAATATTTTATTATCAAAAACTTAATAATAATATTCTCCTAATGTAATAAAATAATAATATACTAATTAACCACCTCGAATAATTATTTAATAAAATGTTTGGCGGGAGGGGGATACATTTTTACACCTTTCAATTTTAAGTAATAAATTATTATATAATGATATTTTTTTGTCGTAATGTTTTGAAACTAAATGTACAGAATCTCATATTAGTCTCAGCTAGCCAGTTGGCTGTTTGAGTCCCTAGTGAGTATAAAGTACACATCTAAGAGGACTCCCTGCATCGTCATATTGATCCCGAAGACAACCGAACTACTGGCGAATCTACTCGACCATTTCTAAAACAAATTTCACTGTTCGTCATCTATTCCGCCCCCACCACCGCCCCCCCTACCCTATTACTAGAAAAAGTATAAAAAAAAAAGAGAAAAAAAACGGAAAATATCTTTTCTTGATGAGTTATGTCTGGGAAGTCTTTCTTCAAGAATAAGGATTACTGGGCTTATAGAATTGTGGAATATAAAAATCTGTTAATTTATTAAATTAATATTTATATTAGCTTATACAAAACAATTAATTTATTTAATACCGATGTTAAAAATGTTTTTACATTAAAACAAAAGAAATTTTCTTTTCAGTACAAAATTCTTGTAACAGAATAAAACAAAATGTCAGTATTAGAAACATGGAACAGGAGGAGAATGGGCGAAAAATACAATCATTCCGTCCAAGCACAAAAACAAATTTTATATTTTGTCCGAAAATAGAAAATAGCCAAAAAAAATTGTATAAACTTAACATAGCTCTTAAAATGAACTTAATCTCTGTGAAGTACGTTATAACTTCAGAACAATGTGTACGGGGCCAAAAAACAAAGAGGTATATTTATAAGAATCCATATATATTATAATAGTAAGTAAGTAGAAAAGATTTTCCACGAAAAGCACTTTTCATTCGAAGACAAAATATGATGTGTATACGAGTTGCCAGTGGCATACTTGTACGGTGAAGATATTGTAGTCAAACCGGTAGATTGTTGGGGTGGGAGAGGCTTCTTAGAAGTGATTTTTTTTTTTTTTTTTTTTTTGGTGGAGGAATAAGAGCCATATTTGTACGGCGCCTTCGGGCATAAATACTTGTAGGGTGCCTATGACTTTATAGAGATACTACAGAGACCAAGCCAAATCCAGTGCAAACAAGAAGACGCATTATTTCTCCTTGGCGTGTCCTTTGTTCGTACATTTTCCCTCGTCATTTGAAATTTTAGGTTTAGAAATTTTAACAATACTTTAAAGCTCGCGTGAAAATCCAGAATACAGAATTCACAAAATGAGACCCGCGAAGACTTTATATTCCTCTCGCGGCCATGTTGATTTCTTTTCTAAAAAAAATTAATTTTTTCTAAATAACCTGTGGGGATTTAAATAGAAAACATTTTATCTTCTGAAAAACATTACTATTCTTAATTAAATTGTGTATTATAATAATTTTCTTAATATAATTCAACTTATACATTCTCATATTGTTATACTTAAAATGTTAGTGAAACTGTTTGCATAAGTAATAAAACCTGGCAATATAACGGCACTTGTTTAAAGTTTTTTCTATTATTTTTATTAACATTAGTATTGAATATAGCCCGCGTCTGCAATATGTCTAATTGACTGGCCCTTTATTGCGTTTGTGTTTGAAACCTCTGTTCTAAAATTTAAACTAGGAAACTACCTTTGCAATATGGGTAAAATATCGATTTATACCATTTGGAGGGGGTGATGTCACATCGTTTCCATCGTACTCCGCCCCTGAAATGTGATTCTGGAAGGTCTTCAAAATATCCATTTATCGCTGTTAACACCTCTTCATTTGACCCAAAACGTTTTCCAGCCACATATTTCTTAAAGGTTTGGGAATAGATGAAAGTCAGTGGGACATAACACTGCATACTTTAAACAGCCGTATAAAACAAATTTATTTGTCTGATCAAATTCACATTTTTGAATATGTGGATGGATCCGCAATGCTGGATAACAAGTGGTATTTTAACCGTCGTAGCATGCATATTTATTTTCTTGCTGACCAGTTTCGGATTTTCATCCATCGTCAGAGTAAATTCACCAAGTTCGTGTAGAGAGTTCACTTCAACGTATTGTTTTTGTGACAGAAACATTACGTTGAAGTAAACTCTCTACAGGAACTTGGTGAATTTGTTCTGACGATGGATGTGAATCCGAAACTGGTCAGGAAGAAAATAAAATCCGAGGTCCAAAAAGAAAGCTAGAGGAATACTTATAACCACGGAAATTCATCATTTTCTTAAGCATATAAGATTTGTGTTCTGAAAGATCAAACCCTTGAATACGGGTATTTCACCCTAGAACGTCTGGTACTGTTAACCCACTGTACTCATTAATAGCCTCACTATTGCAGAACTCCTAGGTTTTCACATTGAGACCGCAACCGCTCAAACAACTTTACGGAAAATCTTTAGCCTGTATCTGGTTAGGTAAGGGAGTCCGTTATCTACCAGCTGTTAAATCACCACTGCCTGATTGATTAAGGGTGATCATCATTGGATGACCAAATTCATGTACTAAATTATTTGTATTTGCCATTCATTTTATATAATTGTTGCGTCTACCATTTATGGTTCCCTCAAAAGTAACCTTAAATGACTTCCTGGTATTTTATCCGTCGCAGCATGTATTTTTATTTTCTTCCTGACCGGTTTCGGATTTTCATCCATCGTCAGAGCAAATTCACCAAGTTCGTGTAGAGAGTTCACTTCAACGTAATGTTTCTGTTACTTGTTACTCACATTTGTTGGTTGTATATAATTATGTGGGGAGGTTATAAGGTTATGTACTATGTCTATGTGATTATTGGCAAAATTTTCAATATTGTCTAATGTCTAATCATAACTTACAATAATTCCATTTTGCCATTAATCACATACTCCTAGTAACATAACCTTCTAACCTCCCCACATAATTATATACAACCAACAATTGTGAGGAACAAGTAACAGAAACATTACGTTGAAGTGAACTCTCTACACGAACTAGGTGAATTTGCTCTGACGATGGATGAAAATCCGAAATCCGGTCAGCAACAAAATAAATATGCATGCTATGACGGATAAAAGACCGAATTCACATTTGTTTATATTTATTTTTGCAACAAGTGTGCCAACCTAACAAAACAGTAATTTCATTTGTAGCAGAGTGCCATTTATGAGCTAGGCCGAGAACTTTTCACCTTGCCTTAGTATGAGTTATAGAACTCATAAGAACTTGGAGATTAAAAACCAAAATTTCCTTCAATATCTAACTTTAACTTCAACTTCAACTTCACAGAACTCTGTGAAGCTCAATCAACAGAACTAAAAAAACATCTTTGATCTCGTATAACCTTGCAGAAATGAATTGAAATATTCGGTAAGCATTTTCAATTAGTCAGTTTGCTTAGAATCGTAACGCTCTATAATAATTAAATAAACATCTTATTCGTATGTCATTTTTACTAAATGAAGCTGATTAACAAATTTACGCAAATCATATTAAATTATTTTCATTTATACTAAAAAACTTTAAAATTAAAAACAAAAAAATCTCTTAAGAAAACAAGAAAAATTGCAACTATAGTTTTAGTACAAAGAGCATTTTATCAATGTTAAATAGTAGAAACTCCAGGTAATGTACAAAGATTTGTCCAGAGGGGAAAATTTTACACTTTCAAAGACAAGAAAACGTGTTTTTAAAGGTGAAATAAAAGACTTGTAAAGAAAGTTTAAGGGATAAGTTTGAAGGGGTAAAGTGTAGAAGAAGAAAAAAAAGTATATATATATATATCTAGACAATTTTAAAAAGGGCCGTAGAATAATAACAATGGGGAAAAAATGGATAAAGAATACTTAGTCAAAGAATAAAAAGAGTAATACCTCAGGGAGGTGTAACTCTATATCCATTTGGCGATTACTGTAATGTACGTATGTAATTTATTTAAATCATATATCATTATATTCAAAGGTAAATGATGGATTATTTTTTTTGTTATTGCCATATGTTTTTCTTAAAATAGATTTAATAAAAATACCAGAGCTTTAAATCTTGTAAGCCTATTTGTGCTTAGAAACTTTTGTCAAACATAAAATTATAAGGAAAATATACGTTATATTACGTTTTCTATCAACAGACGTCTTTTTAATTGCGAACATATAAACTAAGTCTAAAACAATTAGGCGGAGTTTGAGGCGTCGTGGATCTTGGGGCATGCAGACTCCGTTAAAGTCCTTAATGGAGAGATCCCCCAAATTCCTTCAAAAATATTTTTGGGGGGGGAGGAATGTTTCAACAAAAATAAGGGACACATTTTTATCTATAAAATGAGCATTTCTAGATTAAAGAAAAATAGTTTTAGACAATTTCGATTAAAACTTAAAAAGAAAACTCACTATTCTATAAAGACGCAATTTTCAATTAAGCGTTTTTCTTCAAATTTGTAATTCTATCAATGCTTCTAATTTAAATTTATATAAGGTAAGTGGTAAAACCATGTATTGTATTGAGTGGCTACTAAGAGGAAAACATAACTTTACTATTCCCTAAAGTGGCCCCTACACGGTACCAATAATATTGTCAATATTGGTATTGACAATATAACCATCAATACTCATGCTAACCGGTCTCAATACTTCCATTACCTTACATGATCAATATTATTGTCAATAACTTTGCTCAGTACTTACTACTTCTGCCACTAGGATGAAAAAAATGAATAATCATATTCATTTTCATGAAATTCACATTCATTCACATTCATTTTTCATGAAATGTATGTTTACTTCTGCAAAAAATGAATAATCATACAAAAGCTTGCGTAGCTATTATTTTGGCATTTGCCACTACCTGTCAAGTGAAACGCAAAACACTGGATGAAAGAATGATTAAAGAAAAGAGATGAATATTTTCATTTAGTATTTTTGAAGGAAATCAGCCTCTGCGATGTTGAAGAATTCAAAAACTACTTTCGAATGGATGAACCTATCTTTAACAAACTGTTACAGATGGTTGAACCATTTTTCAGAAAAGATAGGACAGAAATATGAGAGAAAGTATAAGTGTTAGGGAAAGATTAGCCTTAAACCCTGAGGTACTTGGACACAGGAAGAAATTTTGAAGACAGTAATAGACTGTAATACAAAGCTGTAATAGAAACCTGTGAAACCTTTATATATGTCCTACAAGACTATGAAAAAATTACAACCACCTTTAAAAACTGTATGATTGAAGTATT
Organism: Triatoma infestans; assembly: GCA_011037195.1. NCBI lineage: Eukaryota > Metazoa > Arthropoda > Insecta > Hemiptera > Reduviidae > Triatoma > Triatoma infestans. The sequence continues at coordinate 57,634 of JAAEAF010006561.1, read as the reverse complement.
ATTTTAATACACAAATCTTTTCCAAGAACCTCCACTGGATCGTGTTTTGAACTGAACTGTACTAAAGCGACTATTTAATTGACTAAATTATGAAATGTATGTTAATCAGAAAAATAAGATTAAAAAATTACAATCATCTTTAAAATGCAATGTATGTTGAAGTTTTATTTTAATACACAAATATTTCCAAATTACCTTTGTAAGGTATTGTATCACTGTTGTTGAGGTTAGTTTCAACGTTGTACAAAAACTACTGAACTGAGTATTGATGGAAATATTGGCGCCGTCCCTACACGGTCAATATTATTGTCAATATCCCCGCCAATTCTCAGGATTGATACACGAAAATCAGAAAATCCGGATTTCATCAATACACTACTTATCAATACCGACTGTCAATACAATTTTTTCACCTTACACGGTCAATATTATTGTCAATACGCTATGGTATTGTCAATATTATTGACCGTGTAGAGGCCGCTTAAGAAGCCCCCTCCCCAAAACCACCACTTTCCCCAGGAAATGATTCAAATAAATGTTACAGGTATTTAGGTATGTGAATATTATGCAGTCAATAAAAAGAATGGCTCCTTAAATAAAGAAATAAACCGAAGAATCAGCAGTGCAAAGTGAGCTATTGGAATGGTGAATTCAGTTTTGTGGAGTAGCAATACTCTGAACCATATGAAAAAGTTAATTTACAATGGAATTGTGGAAAGTATATTGCTATATGGAGCAGAGACATGGACCCTAACTGAAGCTTACGGGCGCAGACTCCTTGCAATAGAGATGGATTTTTTGGTGGACATCTGCTAGAGTTACGAAATTGGAAAGGACAAGGAATGAAGAAATAAGGGAAATAATGTTTTGAAAGTCAAGCAAAATGTTCTGGAGCGGATAAAGGAAAAAAGGCTGTGCTGGTTTGGACATGTATTTAGAATGGAGGATGAAAGGGTAGCGAGGCAGATGATGGAATGGGAAGTGGACCACAGGAGAAAGAAAGGGCGGCCCAGGAAAACTTGGTTAGATCTCCTGATGGAGTCTCTCAGTAGAAATGGACTTTGCGCAGAGGATACAGTCGAAAGACAGAGTTGGAAGGAAAAACTGAACGATATATTCGGTTGCGGAAACTTCTAAAAAATATTATGCAGTTTAATTAGAAAATCGTTAGAGCAGTTTTTGAGAAAATCACGAAAAACTAAAAAAAAAAAAAAAATTCATTAAAGCTGCAGTTCTGGCAGATGGATTCTGGCATGAAATCTTCGTCAGATGTAGTGGTAGTACCAATTTTCAACTTCCTGCTAGTTTCAAGATATTTTGTTAACATACAATCGCTAAAAACTTTTTTTTCATTCTCAGGGGACCTCAAAACGGATATTTCCGGTGAAAACTCGATATCGAAAATTTGACACGATTACAATACTTCCTCTTACTAGGAGTAAGAGAAAGTAATAATAGTGTTTCAGGTTGGGCAGTGAATTTAGTTGATGCTCGATTCCGACAGGGAGTGTTGGTAGTCGATGGATAAACCATACAAGACTAATATAAATATTTCATACAATTTTTTATTTAATTTAATATTAAACCTATATATTTGAATAATCCATTTATGAAGATTACAGTGAAAGAATATTGTGACTATCTATCTTAACCTGAAGCTGATATATGAGCACTTCGAAACTTAGAATATACTCGTATCTCCAAACCAATTGTTGATCTTATTTTGATTAGATATTGTGTAGGGCTTCCTCAGCTGACTTGGTAGTGCATCTCTTATTTCCACATCTTAACAAACAAATTAATTGTAAAAAAGAGTTCATATCAAGGCTGAAGACTAAAATCCTATTTGAATGAGGATGAGGCATGTTCTTGTTGATTATATTTCATGAATGTTTAATTTGTTCTTTATTTTTTTAATTTAAGATTTTTTTAACTGTAGAACAAATGCAACAAGTACAAAGGATGAATGAACAATGATTATAGAAATGTGCGTACATAGTTTAATAGCAAGCCTTCGTGTAAAGGCTTGCAGTAGAAAACTTGGTCATCCAGTGATCCAGCCCCAAGAGATCCTTACGTACATCAGACATCCAGATGCTCACCCGGTTCGTAAGATTAAACAAGAAATATCTGAAGTTATTCACTACTATCTAATGACGAACAAACATGTATCTAATGGTGAAACAGCCTGAAAAATTCCAATATTGTGGCAGATTTTATAGGAAAAATATGATACGAAATTCGGCTAAATAATAGAGAACCTACACTAATTAGTAGGTGACTCAGTTAAAGCCGAAAAGTCGATCCAAATATGACGAAAAACGCTAAGTACGCAGAGTGGAACAAAAATATTGGTCAGAGGTTTTATACCCAAAATATTGCACTTATAATAATTACAATGAGCTAAAAGACATTGTCATGTTATTATCTGAAACCAATATGGCGGCATATAGGGGACTAAGTGATGGAGCAGTTATGATGACTGATGGTTTAACATAGTGAACAGACGGAACCCAAATACCGCAAAGCCCAATTATCATCCATGTGGTGTGACCGCACAGCTGACTGATATTGCCTATGATTTCAATTCTAATACACATAAACAGATTATAACAATATCCTTTTAATTAATAACGGTTAATAAAACATATAATAAAATTTATTTGAAAATTTAAATGAAATAACACCAAATCCTGGATGTAAGTTGTAAATTGTAAATTGTAAATCCTGGACGAGATTTATAAATTGTAATTTAAATAAAAGTTTAGGGGCCCTTTGATAACATATTGGTAATTTTTCGTGAATTTCCACAAACTGAAACTGTTAATTATGGATCAAGCGTAAATAATCGTAGAAATGAAGATAATGCCCTAGTACTCATACTTTTCCAGCATTCAAAGCTGCAGTGAGGAAAGAAATCTTTCGGCTGTGATGCCGCGAACTTATAGATAATTCTGATTGTGTCAATATAGGAAAGATTTTCAACGGAAATATATGTTTTGTGGACTCCTTGGGTACGGAGAATTTGTTTTTAATAATTGATTTAACATAACCGCAGAAGCCAGATAATAAAGTTTGATTTGAACTTGATTTGATTTTTCTTCATCCTCACGCGTTGGTCTAGTGGCTAGCGCACTCGCCTTTCGTGCGAGAATCCAGGGTTTGATTCCCTTGAGGACAAAGTCGGTTTTCACCCAGCATCGTGATGAAAAGTGGGAAACTACAGTTAGTAGCGCCCTAGGTAGCGATGGCCGGAACTAAACGGCGTGGGAACTGCGGCATGCTTACCATACGCTCCACTATTCAAATCGCCGTCGGTCAAGACGTAGCCCTTCATGGGCTGGTGTGCCATAGGGCTTGATTTTTCTTCTTTCAGAAGACAGCCCTATGAATTTCTCCCACCTAAAAACTTGTCCCAGGAATATAAGAACCACCTTTAAAGACACTGATGAACAATGGTCTCGCACTTCGAGATTGTATTGTGCTGCAAGAAGTCGCATGGCATTCCTATCGACCTAGGCTTAAGGGGAAAAAATGCCTCTGACATCGTAATTAATCATGTCCATGAGCATTATGATTAAAACAATAAATAAAATAATGACAATAATAATAAAAACTAAGGCGCAACAACCCATGGAGGGTCCAGGCTTGCCTAGATGGCAATGTTTATTGTTTGGAGAGAGTAAGCACTCTCGTTTAGCTCGCCATTTAGTTCTGGCCTTTCCTATTTAGGTTTGCTACCAACTGTAGCTTCCCATTTTTTCTCAGGATGTTGGGTCAACACCATTTTTGCCCTTACGCAAAAATGCATAATATGCGAGTGCGCTAGTCACTAGACTAACGCATGAGGGTTATTAACTGTAAACAATTAATTATTTAATGTGCCATGTAAATAATTAATTATTTAATTAGTATTTATTAAGTGATACTGTAGGAAGGATTGTAGGTATGAAGGGGATTTCAACCATCTTGCCCTATATACATCACTATTACGTTTGTACATTCAGTGAAAAACGTTTAACACGAAACTGAGGGGACCCAAATATTTTTTCCTGATAAACGATAAAATAGCGGTTTGTTTTCGCCCCGATTTCTCTGCCATTGTTCATGTAAAAAAATAAGTTTATTTATTAGATTAGTAGATTGTTGTAGGGGATTATTGCACTGCCACCTGAAAGATCTATTGTGCCATCGGAGCCTTCTCAGTGCACTGCCTGCCTCCAAGCAGTGTTCTCTAGTTATAGGCAACACTGCTCATCACCGTACAGTGAGTTGTAGAGGCTTCTAGGAAGAGAAAATCTAAAGGCAGCATGCTGGATTCGAACCCGGGATCTCCGCATTGCTAGTCCAGCGTGATACCACTGAGCCAATCCTTACTTCTCCCTTGGCTTTCGCCAATTAACTGGGGACGGAGTCCCTAGTTTGTGTACTGTGTTTGTCCTTGTCTGTAAAATGTAGAGGTATGTAGTTTAAGTTTATTAAGTACTGTTCTGATGAAGTGCATGGAGTACTAAGCTGTGGTAACCCGTGGAGTCGCTACTTCCCAAGTAACTGCACGCAACAGATACCCCTTGCGGGCTAAGTTTATTTATTAGAATTACAAAAAAAAACACAAAATTCGCTGATATTAACACAAAATTCACCGAATTCGAAAACTAACTGAAATGTTTTGTCGATGGCGGTGCCTTATTATTAAATCCGTGTGCCAATCGGTCTGGAACCTAAGCCTATATGGCTTTTATCTCCCCGATTTTCCTCCCAAATCATCCCCCTAGTTAACCCTCGGTTGTCTACCAGTTTTCTACAATATCCTAAAATATATTTCAGCTCCAATCCTCCCAGGATGGCGGTGCCTTTACCTACACAAAGTCAAGCGGAAACCTAGCAACAATGGCAGCGATTGCTTATTTTGTTCCGTCTAACGAAAAAAAAATAAGCCAAAAAAATCTGAGTGACGATGTGACTGTAGGTATATTTTGTTCGCGAGAAGTGAAATCTTTTCGTGTTAAACGATATTTGTTTCGTGTTAAAAAAAAAAAAAATGTATAAAAAGACAAAGTATTTTGTCGGGACCGCAGTATGAATTCCTGTTACCCGATTTTTCATGTTAAGCGTTTTCGTGTTAAACGTTTTTCACTGTACATATAATTATAAAAGAAAATACACACATTACACTAAAGAGTCCTACATATAGAATTCCAAATGTAAAATAAAAATTAATGAACCAAAAGTGCTACTTTAAAGATTTGGTCGTTGAGCTTTTTGTAATTTACTCGAAAACGATCTACGATTTGAAATATTAACTGCACAGATTCAAATGTATCATTTTTATCTGATTAATTTGCCAAGTAAAACTGATTTTAGACCTTTTTAGTTTCTCTTACTCCTAGTAAGAGGAAGCATTGTAATCGTGTCAAATTTTCGATATCGAGTTTTCACCAGAAATATCTGTTTTGAGGTCCCCTGAGTCCAAAAAAGTGGTTTTTAGCAAACGGTCTGTTTGTGTGTATGTATGTGAACAGCATAGCTCAAAAACGAAAAACGTAGAAAGTTCAAACATGATATTCCGTTTAGGTATCACTAAGGGATCAGACAGTACATTATCTGTCAAAATTCCTCAACTGGAAGTACCATTTTACTGAATTTTTTTTTTTTTTTTACTATTTTGCGATTTTCTCAAAAATGGCTGCAACGATTTTCTTCAAACCTTTTTGTATCAACTACACATACAATGAGCTGCAACTTTTATTTGAAATTTTTCTCCGAGAAAATTCATTTAAGGGCACTTTTCGGGGACAAGGTGGGGTTAGATTTTCATCTAAAGTGCTATTTCAGTTTATTAGACAATTCTGTCATCTAAATAATGTTAATTAAAATTAAATATCTAGTTGAAATTCCGAATTTGAAAAAATGGGATGACCGGAAGTGCGTTTACTTTACCACTTTACTAAATTTTTTTTTTTTCACTTTTTCGCGATTTTCTCAAAAATTGCTCCGAAGATTTTCTTGAAACTTCTTATATAAACTACGCATATAAAGATCTACAACTTTTATTCAAAACATTTCTCTGGGAAAATTCATTTAAGGGCACTTTTAAGGGTGGATTGGGGTTATGTTTTTCTCTAAAGTGCTATAATGGTTGATTATAAATTTCTATCATTAATACAAACTTAATTACAAATAAATAGATGGCCAAAATTCCGAGTTTTAAGAAAAATTCTATCTTGTGCGCTTTTACTGAATAGTCTTTTCCGTTTTCGAGGAATTTCATTAAATTTGGTATATAAAGTATAAAATTTGTCAATTATAATTTTGAGAAATGGAGTAAGAGAAAGTTGTGTGAGTGTTTCACATCAGATTTTTTTTTTTTTTTTTGCGATGTTAAATTGCAAATTTTATTGGAGTTTGTTCAGTTTGTGCTATCTACTTGACAGCAATGTAACCACATGAAGTATAACCTGCCCTGGGAAGGTTCTGTACCCACACTACTAAAATTGGACATCTAATTGTATTGACTGAGGCCTGTTTCATAAAACATTTACACTAATATTATTAGAAAACAATAATAATATTAACTAATGATATTAGTATTCTGTTTCATAAAAATATTAACTAATAATATAAGTTATTAGTTATTAGTTCAAAAATATTAGTGAACGTTTCCAATAATATTACCAACCTGTTTCATAAATAGCAAGGATAATAAAATCCACTAATAATATTGGGCTTTTTTCTATAAGTGTATTTTGCCTAATAAATCTATATTATTAGTGAAACAGAAGTGAATGTTCTTCAACTTTTCTACTACAAGTTTCTAAAAATATGTTATGAGTGAGAGATAAGTGATTATTTTGTTTATTCTTACATAAATCTGTAAAATTGGTAAAATGGCTAAATCTGATTCAAATAGTGATGAATAGAGAATGAAGAGATATATTAGCTGTCCGAGAAATTTTAGCCAAGAAAAGCCTACAATCAAATGGAACAAATGTATGAGAGGTTCAGATTAGACTATAGAACGTTTGGATATGTACTTAATAGAATTGGTAACTTCCTGGAACATCCCACTGCAAGGAATTGAGCCCTAACCTCAAAACAGCAGCTTCAGATTGCAGTCTACTGGGTAGTCCCATTCATTGGTTAGCGCTCAGTATCATTGTGTTCTGATATGCGTGGGATTTCAAAAGCAACAGTTTGCAGAGTTATACACCGAGTTGTCACTGCAATAGAAGACACTCTTCTTCAGGATGTTGTTTGTTGGCCAGCTGAATGGTGACGTAGTTGCCAGATTCGCTGAACTCGGAAGTATGCCTTTAGTTTGTGGTGTAATAGATGGAACACTGATAAAAATCGATGCACCAAGTGAGTGTGAATCGGCATTGTTGATCGACATGGAAATCATTCCTTAAATGTCCTGTTAGCATGTGGGTCACATTTGGAATTCTATTACCTTTGTTCGAATTGGCCTGGCAGTTTCAATGATGTTCTAAGGCTGAGCGGTTTGAATAATAGGATGGATGAATTCTGGAGGCCTTTCCCTGGTGCGATTTTACTTGGAGACTCTATATATCCTTTAAAATCTTGGCTTATACCACCAGTGATTCAAGATTTTGTCAGTCCTTCTCAGCAGATATTTTTAAGAGCACAAAAATCAACAAGAAGAATAATAGTGTGCAATAGGACTTCTTAAAGAAAAATTCCCTGTCCTCAGCAATGGTATGAGATTAAATCCCACATTTGGATGTCAAGTTATCAATGCTTGTGTAGTCCTTTATAACCTGTCAAGAAATCTAGACAGCTACATAGACCCTGAAGTGAAAATGAGAACTTGCAGGCTGAATATACGCTAAATATACGAATCAAGCCGGCCGAGAGTAATAAACTAATAATATTAGTGCTGTTGTAGTGGAAGTACGAAACGAAAAATAATAGTTTAAAGTTTTTGAATATTTTATAGTATCCAAAATTGTATTTTTGTTAATATTTTATAATTATTTTAGTGCTGTGAAGTTACCTTCAAAAAGTGTGTTTTTAGAACCAGGTATATTAAATCTGGTCATTGCTATTAAGAAAACAAATGCACTAAATCCCGTTAGGGCAAACCTTTTGTACAAGCTAATTCCCCCCCGCTAGAGAGAGAGAGCAATTCCAAAGAATAGAGACAGTCTAAACTCAGCCTTCAAACAGGACGCTTCAGGAATCGCCCCCTTCAAATCAGTGTCAGTTATAAGTTAAAACATAAGAGCTTTGCATTAATCTTGATAAATACTTAATTTCTTAAACATAATAGTGTGATATTGTAAAATACTTAAATTTACTAAGAGATAATATAATTATTTATAAAACAGTAGTGTGTTCTTAATTATTTTCAATTCTTATATTCTATCTCAAACAAACACAAGCCCTTTTCGCTAAAACGCTCAAGCCACAAGCTACCTACACACATCAAATATCACACCATTACATTACATTGGTGCCAGCTGTTTGGGATATTTTCAACGAGAATCCACAATTTACAAGTACGTAAAAATTTCAATTTCATAATTAAACAAATTATCCATCAGATAATTTGATTGTTTTTTAATTATTTTCTCAGCGGAAATATCTTCAATATTTCCCATTATTGAATTTTCTAGTGAATTTCATTTTTAAATTTTTGTAATTGTACCACTTGTACCTCAATCCGTTTCGAATTTTGAATTTATGAGTGTACTTAATAGATCACAAATTATAAAGATATTACGCGATAACAACCTTTCTGTTGGAGGCAATTTACTCCAATTACGTAGACGTCTTGAAAAATATAATCTTTCCCCAAGCAATTCGTTCACTGACCAAATGTATAAGATTAATGGACAAGACATGGACATCGACGCTGCTGTAGAGTATTTGCTTGCTCAGCAACAATTAGCAAATCCTCCCACCCCCAGCAATCAACCAGCTAGTTCTTTAAGAAATTTGCAATTGATAAACAGCTTACCTACCTTCGATGGCGAAAATTCAGCCAAGGTGACAGATTTCCTAGACCAAATTAGCCACTGTGCTAGCCTTTCTGGCTGGGACGACGCTGCTAAATTAGAAATATTAGCACTTAGGCTCTCAGGTTCTGCAAAAATATTTTACGACACCCAGAAGGCCGAATTACAACGCCAGGGTACAAATATAACGTATCCTCTAATTTCTGAGCGACCTATATACATCATCACACCAATACATTACACTGTCATTCTATGAGTGTGTGAAAAAGTTTATGAAACAGAATTTGACTGCCTAATAAAATTTTTCTATTAGTCTAATAATATTAGTTATTATTATTAGTGCCTTTTATGAAACAGGGCCCTGGCAAGAGAATTCATGTGAGTGTTTCTCACTCTTTTTTTTTGAGAGAGAGAGAGAAAATTTTAAAAGAATTCTAGTTATTTTAAGAGAGAGTAAGGTTATCGTCTGGATTTTTATAATATATCAAAGCTAATTAAATGCTCTTTAAATTATGAAAACATTCATCAAATGAGATATGAAAGTTGCGGTAAGAGAAAAATATTGCAGTTTTACATCAGCATTTATTTCACTATTCTAAGGATTTAATAACCATCATTTAGTTGGCTCTGTAATTTTGTATCTACCAGCGTGGATGTTTATATACAAAACGATGGTGTATGTATTCATATTGGATATTATGAACGTTGAACTACTCCTCAGCTTTGAAATGTACCGTAATGCCTCGTAAGGCAGTGAATGGTAATATGAAAGATGTTTAGATAAGGGATGATATATTACATGTATTAGCCCTGGAATAAATTTAATGGCACTCATCACAAATCTGAGTGTATAAGCTATCGTTTACGTTGTTTATTTCCCTTTCGCTATTAATTCTAGGGTCATAAAGTGGAACATTAATTTGCTTTTAATAATTTAAGTTTTTCCTTAAGTTCTTTGTATTATTAGATAGGAATATCTATAGTCAATTTGTAAGTAACTATCGATTAGTGATAAAGGGCCACAGTGACGGGAGAAGGCATGAATTATGATTATATTTAATCTTGATATGTTTATAGAATATTACGAGTTTTAAGAAAATTCTTTCTTGTGCGCTTTTACTGAACAGTCTTTTCAGTTTTCAATAAATTTCATTAAATTTGGATACACTAATTATGAAATTTGTCAATTATAATTTTGAGAACTGGAGTAAGAGTAAGTTGTGTGAGTGTTTCACATCAGATTTTTTTATTGTTTGCGATGTTAAATTTCCAATATTATTGGAGTTTGTTCAATTGGTGCTATCTACTGGACAGCAATGTAACCACATGAAGTATAACCTGCCCTAGGAAGGTTCATGTACCCACATTAACGTAGATATGTTTTATTTCTAAGTATGTTTTGTGAATTTTAGTACGCAGCTATTGTTTATGAATCACACTACAGATTTCAGAAGTGAGATAATAGCATCAGTTTCCACACCGTTCAGAAGCAGACCGCTTCGTACATTTTTTTAATTAATAATTTAACGAAATCAGTAAGTGATTTCCTGCCATAAAGTAACTTTTATACTTCTTCTGTCCACCCTTATAAATCAGCGTTCTTCTCTTGAATCGCAGTCATCAACTGAATTTTATATAGATCCATCAAATGATTTAATTGAATCTTCAACATCACAACAACAACGTCAATATCATGGTAATGCAAATTTAGCAACTTTATTAATCTTACCTCGAGTGGAGCAATCATCGGATTCTTCAGAATATATTCAAACAGATGACACAGTTCCTGTACATTTTTGAGATCTATCTTCCCAAAATTCTTATTATAAAGAAAATTTCACAGTTATATACAATCTCAGACTTTTATTAACAAAAGTTCACAGACGTCACTCATTAAAAGTATGCCCTTGATTTCCTTTATTTTATCTAATAATTATTTCGAATTTCTTAATTTTTTCCTACTTCAAGCGGCTACTAGCGATATCAAAAATAACTTAAAACAACATTTCAGTCATTTTAACAAATGCATCAATTATATTATTTTAAATTTGTATTGTTATTTATAAACCAGCGAAGCACTAAGTACAATAAATGCATAAAAAGTACATTATTAATATATCACAAATAAACATAACCAAAAACCAACAAATTCATTCTTCCACCGTCAATCGATATCACCAATCGATTGTAGACTAATCGTCTACATACCTACCACTTAGCGCTACCCAGGCCTTATAAGTGCCGGACCGCATCACTCTTTGCCATACCTCTTGCCCTTGTGCTTTTCTATGGCAGCCTCTCACTCCAATTTCTTTCAAAACATTTTCAAGACTTTGTAGCCAACTCATGTGAGCTCTGCCTCTTCTGCATAATTCCATCTACTCTCCATCTACTCTCCAAACCCCTACCCGCAGTTCTTCGTTTTTTCTGGTATCCTCCAGTTACCATTCTCACAGACAGTTTCATATATTTTTTTCAGTATTTTCCTTTTTGATATATTCAACATTTTTTTTTCACTTCTTTGGTTAATACCCATGCTTTGTAGGCATATATATATGCCCACTGTCTTAAGCACATAAGGACTTAAGCTGTGTAAACTTTAAGGGTTTCTGTGCAAATCTATGTTATCACACTGTTTCACAAATCATCCTGATGATGGGCAAACGCCCGTAACCGGGCGATGACCACAAAAAGAAGCAGGCTATCACAGAAAATATCTCTGACCACTTTACTACTTGATTTATTTTATTTTTTTTTCGCAATTTTCTCAAAAATCGCTCCAACGATTTTCTTGAAAGTTGATACATCAACTACACATACATAGAGCTACAACTTTTATTTAAAACATCCGGAAAAATTCATTTAAGATTACTGTTGAGGGAGGGGTAGGGTTACGGTTTGCTCTAATGTGTCATTTCAGTTTATTACACAATTCTATCATAAAAATAATATTAATGAGAATTAAATATGTTGTTGAAATTCCGAGGTTGAATGAAATCGGAAATGACCAGAAGTGCGTTTTTACTAGATAGTATTTTTCAATTTTTGCGATTTTCTCCACATAAAAACACCGACGAATTTCATTAAATTTGATATACTAACTATAAAATTTGTCAATCACAATTTTGAAAACTGGAGTAAGAGAAAGTTGTGTGAGTGTATCACACTAGATTTTTTTTTTTTTTAAATAATTAATTTTGGGATTATTATGGAGGACGTGATAGTTAAGCTTAAATTTGTTAACAAGTTTTGCTAAGGGAGAGTAACAACTATACTGTCTGTTACAACTATACAACTAATGTTTTTTTCGCGCTCCAGAACCCTTAAAGTTTACACAGCTTAAGTCCTTATGGGCTTAAGACAGTGGGGATATATATATGCCAACAAGCATGGCTATTAACCAAAGAAGTGAAAAAAAAATGTTGAATATATCAAAAAGGAAAATACTGAAGAAAATAAATGAACCTGTCTGTGAGAATGGTAACTGGAGGATACCAGGAAAAACGAAGAACTGCGGTAGGGGTTTGGTGAACCGGATATGGTATCGTTTGTGAAGAGGGTCCAGCTTAGATGGCTGGATACGGAGGAAAGAGTCCAAGAGTCTCCAAAAGACTTCTAGATGGAGAGTAGATGGAATTATGCAGAAGAGGCAGAGCTCACATGAGTTGGCTACAAAGTCTTGAAAATGTTTTGAAAGAAATTGGAGTGAGAGGCTGCCATAGAAAAGCACAAGGGCAAGAGGTATGGCAAAGAGTGATGCGGTCCAGGCACTTATAAGGCCTGGGTAGCGCTAAGTGGTAGGTATGTAGACGATTAGTCTTCAATCGATTGGTGATATCGATTGACGGTGGAAGAATGAATTTTTTTGGTTATGTTTATTTGTGATATATTAATAATGTACTTTTTATGCATTTATTAGAAGAGTTCTGGGTGTTATGTTTTTGTATTTAAGTGCTTCCGCTGGTTTGTAAATCACACTGCAAATTTAAAATAATATAATTGATGCATCTGTTAAAGTGGCTGAAATGTTGTTTCAAGTTATTTTTGGTGTCGTGAGTAGCCGTTTAAGTTGGAAAAGAATTAAGAAATTCGTAGGAAGAAAGTAAAATACTTCTTAGATAAAATAAAGGAAATCAAGGGCATACTTTTAGTGAGTGACGTCTGTGAATTTTTGTTAATAAAAGTCTGAAATTGTATATAACTGTGAAATTTTCATTATAATGAGAATTTTGGGAAGATAGATCTCAAAAATGTACAGTAACTATGTCATCTGTAGAATATATTCTGAAGAATTCGATGATTCTTCCACTCGAGGTAATATTAGTAAAGTAGCTAAATTTGCATTACCATGATAATTGATGTTGTTGTTATAATGATGAAGATTCAATTACATCATTTGATGGATCTGTATAAAATTCAATTGAAGACTGCGATTCAAGAGAAGAACGCTGATTTATAAGGGTGGACAGAAGAAGTATAAAAGTTAGTTTATGGCAGGCTATCACTTACTGATGTCGTTAAATTATTAATTAAAAATGTACGAGGTCTGCTTATTTGGCGAAAACTAAAAAAAAACATTAAAACAAGAATTTTCTAAAAATCTGAGCAGTGCAGAAACTCATATGTAATCTGTAATTAGATTCATAAACAATAGCTGCAAAGTAAAATTCACAAAACATACTTAGAAGTACAAAAGTACATTCAAAATGAGTCAAGACTGAACTCTTGCCTTCTCCCGCATCTACAGTCCCGTTATCACTAATCGATTCATTACTAATCGATAGTTACTTACAAATCGGATTACGGAAAATCCTATCTAATAATAAAAAGAACTTAGGAAAAACTGAAATTATTAAAAGCAAATCGATTTCTTTCACTTTATTGCATTTATTATGAAATATTTCTTTATATTAATGCATTACCTTTCAACAAAAGCACTTAATTAGAGAGGAAGTGTTTTAAGAAGTAGATAGGTTATTTTTTCCCCCCCATTGGTAACTAAATAAAAAGAAACAACAAAGTATTAGGAATAAATTAGAAACCCCCCAGAAATGTTTATTTCCTTGGAAAACAATCTATGAAAGCACCTGGTATCCTTTTCTTAATTAAAATCTTCAAACGTCTTTATTAACATTATAAACATTACAGAATTATCACGATAATGTAAATGGAATTAAACTACAAAGTCACACACCGGATTTCCTTTTTAAGTATTTTATTTTTGCTTTTTAACAAATTAGAAACTTTTTTTTTTAGACTACAAACCATACATATCAATGATATGGCTATTTTATTAATCTCTTTGAATTAACTTAAAAGTGCATATCCCCTAGAATAAATAGCGAAAGGGAAATAAACAACGTAAACGATAGCTTATACACTCAGATTTGTGATGAGTGCCATTAAATTTATTCCAGGGCTAATACACGTAATATATCATCCCTTATCTAAACATCTTTCATATTCCCATGCACTGCCTTACGAGGCATTACGGTACATTTCAGAGCTGAGGAGTAGTTCAACGTTCACAATATCCAATATGAATACATACACCATCGTTTTGTGTGTAAACATCCACGCTGGTAGATACAAAATTACAGAGCCAACGAAATGATGGTTATTAAATCCTTAGAATAGTGAAATAAATGCTGATGTAAAACTAGAATATTTTTCTTTTACCGCAACTTTCATATCTCATTTGATGAATGTTTTCATAATTTAAAGAGCATTTAATTAGCTTTGATATATTATAAAAATCCAGACGATAACCTTACTTTCTCTTAAAATAACTAGAATTCTCTTAAAATTTTCTCTCTCTCTCTCAAAAAAAAAAAAAGAGTGAGAAACACTCACATAATTCTCTTGCCAGGTTAATACAATTAGATGTCCACTTTTAGTAGTGTGGGTACAGAACCTTCCCAGGGCAGGTTATACTTCATGTGGTTCTTGTATATATGTGGGTAGGTTAGGTTAATCTTGCATGGTTGCTTGTATATATGTGGGTAGGTTATAAGGTTATGTGACTATGTGTATGTGTTTAATGACAAAGTGGAATTTTTATAAATTACGATTAGACATTAGAAATACACACACACACACACATAATAACATAACATTATAACCTCCCCACATAATATATACAACCAACAAGTGTGAGTGTAACAGAAACATTAGTTGTTGTGGTTGGTTCCGCAGAGCTGGAAAGCATCGGAGACATTTTCCGTGATAGCCGTGGATTGTTGGTTTTTGTCAAACAGTGTAATAAAATCCTGATGATGGGCGAACGCCCGAAACCGGTTGATGACCACAAAAAGATGCAGGCTATCATGGAAAATGTCTCTGAAAGAGAAACATTTCGTTGAAATGATCGCTCTACACGAACTTGGTGAATTTGCTCTGACGATGGATGAAAATCCAAAACCGGTCAGGAACCAAATGAATATGCATGCTAAGATGGATAAAATACCAGATGTTATCAGCATTGCGGACCCATCCACATATTCAACTTATAACGAAATGTTTATCCGGCAATGCTAGAGGGGTTTTTTTAAAGAAAAAAGAATCATTTATTGCTGTACATTTCGGATAATTGCTCCCCTTCTTCAGAAGCTCTGCAAATTTATTAGAGAAAAGATACATTATTATAAAGTATTGTAATGAAGAAAAAGTAAATAAATTTGCAACAAATAAACGAAAAAAGAAAACAAAAAATTAAAATTAAATCAATCTATTCTATTAATATTTCTTTAATTTAAATTTTTTGGTTCCTCTTTTTCTTTCATTTGTTGTAAATCTATGTACTTTTTCTTTATTACAATATTATATAATAATGTAGCTTTTCTCTAATAAATCTTCCAGAACGCCTGAAGAAGGGCAACAATGGTAACCCGAAACATAGACCATCAAGAATTCTTTTTTCGTTGCATATGTGGATGGATCCGCAATGCTGTATAACATCTGGTATTTTATCCGTCGTAGCATGCATATTTATTTTGTTTCTGACCGGTTTCGGATTTTCATCTATCGTCAGAGCAAATTCACCAAGTTCTTGTAGAGAGTGCACTTCAATGTAATATTTCTGTTACACTCACACTTGATGGTTTGTTGGTTGTATATATCTGTGGGGAGGTTATAAGGCTATGTTACTACATTGAACACACCCTCACATAGTAACATAACCTTATAACCTCCCGCACATATATACAACCAACAAGTGTGAGTGTAACAGAAACATTACGTTGAAGTGAACTCTTTACACGAACTTGGTGAATTTGCTCTGACTTTTGGATGAAAATCCGAAACCGGTCAGGAACAAAATGAATATACACGCAATGACGGATAAAATACCAGACAATTCTTTTTTCTTAAAAAGAAAAAAAACTCCTCTGGCCATTGCCGTATAAACATCTCGTTATAAAAATACTATACTATAAGAAAAAAAGGCAAGAAATAAAACCTTTATGAGCTGAACTTATGACCCTACGTGGTATCCAGGTGAAGAATGACGCTTGATTAGAACTTGCGGGAATATTAGAAATTACTGTACTCAACAGTGATGACATTATGGTTTTTCTGAACATTAATAGCATTGAGAAAAAAATCTGGCTAATTCTATCAAACTCTAATTGTGAATTCGGCAATTTATATGTGCTTGGTACATGTCCGAATAACACGCTCCTAATAACCCGACGCCATCACAGAGTGAAACACGCTATCATGGATTTGCTGGATCAACGGGACTTTACGAGCTTTGAGGAAGTTTATGGCCACCGATACGGACGGTTCAGTCAGTTATCTTCCAGGACATCGTGATCTTCCAGGAAAACAGTGACATTGCTTTTGTTTTGTACCCAACGATCAGATACGAAAGTAATGATCCGAGTCAAGCGGAGTAGGTCCACGAGGAGAAGAGCAAAATCTACAAGAACTGTATTCCCCACTTCAAGGAAAAATCCCAGTTTGGAGACAGGGCCTATATGGTGCAGGGCCTGTGGTTTGGCTCGATAGGTGGGTCATCCCAAGGGAGACATCCGACTTTTTTGGGCAGCGTTGGCATCAGCCTCGATGACTTGCTTCCGATTGTGGAGGGCGTTATTGTTGACACGCTGGGCATAATATCCCAACACTTGCACGGATGAACATTTTTTACATGTTTAAGTATGTTTTTGCTTTCTACCGTCCTGACTATTTCAGTCACCCATGAGATCCCTGAAATTATTTTCTTTTTATTATTAGATATTTTATTTTATAATCAACTTGGTTTATACTTATGTCTGTCGATTGATTGGTACGCTGTATCGTCTAGCAACTCAATATGTTGAGCAGCCTTGCTTCACTGAAGTATTTCTCTCTCTCTCTCTAGGCCTATCATAAAAACCATTTGTCTAACAATACTTGGCAATCAGGCTAGTCTGCTGTGATGGATGCCAGAATTATAGAAATTATATCTATTTTATTTAAGAGAAAAATGCACATTCGCTGGCAAAAAGGGTACATACAGGTAGAAGACTACAGTTACAGAAAGAGTTCAAAGGACCTGGTTAGCTTTGTCTTTTAGAGTTCACAGAACTTTGGTAGCTTTGTCTTTTCACCCCTTCTTTCAGGGGAAGATTTGTACTGACAAGAGAAGGCATTCTTTCAGGTCAGTCTGCATTCTGCTTTCAAACAAAAACAGTCTGAACTAGACACTGCAGCAGATCACTTCTCTTGCGCTCTCTTAGCATCGTGCCAGTCATAAATTAAAACATAAGAATTTTGCAATTAATGTAGAAATTATATCTATTTTATTTGAGAGAAAAATGCACATTCGCTGGCAAAAGGTACACACACGTAGAAGACTACAGTTACAGTAAGAATTCAAAGGACCTGGTTAGCTTTGTCTTTTAGAGTTCACAGAACTTTGGTAGCTTTGTCTTTTCACCCCTTCTCTCAGGGGAAGATTTGTACTAACAAGAGAAAGCATTCTTTCAGGACAGTCTGCATTCTGCTTTCAAACAAGAACAGTCTGAACTAGACACTGAAGCGCTCTCTTATCATCAGTGTCACTCATAAATTAAAATATAAGAGTTTTCCACTTAATCTAGTTAAATAATTGATTTATAAACATAATAGTTGTGATATTATAAAAGTACTTAAATTCACTTAGAGAATAATATATTTATTTCAAAACAGTGGTGATCTTTTACTTATTTCCAATACTTCTCTCTCTTTCTCAAACATACACACAAACCTTTTACAAAACCGCTCACGGCATAAGCTACTACTACAAACTACAACATCACAACACATCAATAACATTTCACTGCCAAGGGTTTAGTATTTTAATTTTTGGAGAAAATTCAAATGAGCTTTCAATTTCCATCAAATAACACACCAACTTTTCAACAAATATCTAAAAATCAAATATTTGTTAAAAAATAAAACCAGAACTTTAAAAAAGTGTTATATCTATAATGCCAATAATATATTGTAAAAATAAATTGTGTAAATATATTTATATTTACATTCAGAAATATATTATTGAACAAAGAGTGTATATATATGATAACAGTATTTCTAAGCGGGAAATTGAATATATTGGAATCCTATCCATCCGATAAACGATTCCGATATATATACAAATACAATAACTAAATTCTACCCCTTTCCCCCTATCGACTAGAATGCCATTTTACTTTACAAATGTTCTCTTTTTTTCTTTTTTTCTTCCCCCCCCCTTCCTCATTTAATAATAAAAATTCCCTAAACACCAATAATTGTTTAATTGGTTAAAAAATATATTATGATATTTATATCTAAAGTTTTTTAAAAACAATTATTACAACATCGCTATCATGTTACGGATTTTTAAACCAATAGAATGTTGAATGTTGTTTTTAGATTAGAATCATTTTTATTATTATTATTATTATTATTATTATTATTATTATTATTATTATTATTATTATTATTAACATTTACATCAAGGACTTCTATAGTATTAAACTTTCCTCAACTTAGAAGTGTTTTAAACATTTCATTGGCTTTGTTTATAAACAAAGATGGCGGGATCTTAATTGTTTTACTGAATAACCTAACAGCGCCCTCTGTTTTTGAAACCCTTAACGAAGATTGTAACAGCTGTTTAAGCCTAAAATCGCAAACAAATGTAAAGAAAATCCTTTGGAGCAGTTTTTGGGAAACACTCAAAAAACCCTTTTACTTTTAGACTTTAATGTACTTAATTTTTTTTTTAAAACAAAAATTTTTTTTGGTGAAAATAGAACGGAAGAGTGCAACAATATAGATAACCTCTGAGAGGTTATGTTATTGTTTTTGTAATTATTTAGAAATACTGTTAGAAAATGCAACTAAAATCTAATAATTAAATAAGTAATAACAGTACAGTAGAAGTGGATTTTGCTTTGCGGATAATGTAATTTGCTGTAATATCAAATAATGTCTTTGAAAACACTTAATTTGTCGTGCTGAATATGCCGTTAGATGGACTGTATTTTATAATGAAGTTTTTAATATACCCCTTATTATAAGCAATGTTTATTTTTTTTTTATATATTGTAAAGCAGCCAGTAGTGCCATCTAGGAGAGAAGGCAGGTACCAAAGATTCTCTTAGTGGCCGCTGGGAACGCTGGCGGCGCTCTAGTTCTCTCTAGAGGAATCGAGGAAGTTCTAGAAGATTCCCCACCGGTATAAATAGTGAGACCGCAGAGAGTTGAGAGAGTTTTCCAGTTACCAACGAAGTCATTAGTTTGTGAAAAATGTATAAAAAGTGAACAAAGTGAACTTTTGTGGTTTAAACTGTGAAATAATTATTATTAGGTATTGCATTTTGTAATTTATTGTGTATAACAATAAATTGGGTTTTCTTTATTGAAGTTTAGAGTATTTTATCTATAAGAACCCACTTAAAACTAGTTGCACTAGCTAGTTTAGTGGGAAAAACGTTACAATATTGTAAAAATTCGTATCCATTATTATCGATGAGAATTTCTTATTGATAGTTTTGAAACTTTTTAATTTATAACTCCGCTAACTTTTTAGATTCTTTTACTTCCATTTTTAATTAGTGAGAAGGTTGAATATATAGTATGATAATGCAGAGTATTTATGGATGTATTGAATTAAAATAAGCATTATTCTTATAATAGTTTTTATAATTGGGCCATCATTATGATTATGAGCAGAGGTGCCTTGATACGCTATTGCCAGCACCTGCATATTTCCACACATAGCCTATTATCAGTAGACATTTTATCAATGCCTTAATCATCAAAGCCACTTTTAGCAATTAGTTTTATTAAAAATTAACTTAATTTTTTTTGGACTTAACGTATTGTTATAATAATTTGAAAAAAGAATATAGAGATCAAAGATTACTTGCTATAAAAGCAAGTAATGTATTTTTAATTAATTTTGGTGCTTTTAGTGAGTGAATGGATGCCAAATAGTATTTCTCACAGAGATGAGTACTTTTTAAGGCTTCTTAAATTCGAAAATATATTTTTTTCTTATTGTACTTCGGGATATTGAGGATCGATACTAGGTTATTAAAGAAACTGTTTATATATGTCGAAAGGTTGGCAATAAAGACGATTTCTGTGCAATAATTTATTTCCTGTACGATTTACATTAATATTTAAGGCCAATAGAATCACCAAGATTTTTACTTAATATCTAATCTTTATTATATGTAGATGTTGTAGGAGAGCAAAAAAAAAAAAAAAAGTGAAAAGTCGAAGTTCAAAGTTGTCTTATCATTTCAGAATTACAAGTTTCGGCAACTTCTAGTCTGATCGAATTTTTACTTCTTTCATTTCTTTCTTGTTTTTGATGTATTATTATTATTCAAGAAAGTGGAGGGCGAAACCCTACGCCATCCCGAGCCTCCTTGGGCCCATGTAGCTACCTCAAAAGAATAACACTTACCGGATCTGGACAAAAGGCCAGGCCCGGTTTCACCCATCTAAGTTTTACTAAAGTCGAACAAATCGGACCAGAACCTTAAAAGGACATAACTTAAGGTCTTCTACCCATATCCTATTTCGGCCAAAGGTCCTAAACCTAATCTCCTCACATCCCAAACAAGCCGGCATAAGATGTATGTTTCCTCTTTCGTCTTACAGACTCTACAAAAGGGGTCAGGCATGAGTCCCATCATATAGAGATGTCTCCTTAAGCCATAATGCCCAGTGAGGAAGCCAACCAGATGCCTGAGAGAGGTTTGTGAGAACTTTGAACTTCGACTTTTCATTTTTTTTTTGCTCTCCTACAACATCTACATATAATAAAGATTAGATATTAAGTAAAAATAAAGATTCTTTCACAAAGAATCAAGACACAGGACCCCCTCACTCAAGCCCCGCCCGGACCCCCAATGAGCATCTTAGACTGCCGACAACCTACTGTGCTCATCCATAAGGATGAGTGCTGTGAGGTCATCCATGTCTGGAAGCCTGGCAGACATGTGCCAGAAGACCAATGAAAGGGAGAGAGACACCTAATTTGGCAAACCGTCTCTTCATTCCTAGAAATTCCCATGTGACCTGGAACCCAGACTAGAAGCACTTCCTTCAGAGAAGAAAGCTCTTCCAGCCTTTTAGAACGTATGAAATAAGTGCCTTCAACGCAGTTTGGCTGTCTGAGCAGATACAAACACCCCTTAAGTTAGTATTACGTATCCACTCATCCGAAATACAACAATGAATTGCATATATCTCGGCCTGGAAAACAGTGGCCCACTCACCAAGAGGCACCACCAAATGGTCTCTTGTCTCAAAATAGACGGCAGCCCCAGACTTACCATACATTTGGAACCGTCCGTGGAGCACCGGAGATGATTCTCAAGAATCGCACCAGACGGACCCAAGCTTAACCAATCTTCCCTAGAAGGTAACCTAACTCTGTAGGAGTGATCAAAAACAAAAGTCTTCAACACCTGATCAGAAGAGAAACCTGTAATGGGAACCCTTAAAATCATCTCGCGATAAATAGTGGAATGACCATATCGCTTACCCTACCAAAAACCTGCCTGTTTAATTCTATTACAGGCTTTCATGGCCTGGATTTTTCACCTCCACAAAAAGAGGTGGAATTCCCAACAAAGTTTCCATAGATGCGGTCGGTGTAGTCCGAAATGACCAGGCACCGCCAGTCAAGCCAAGCGTTGGATATCCTCAAGCAGCTGTCTAGCGAATCGTATCTCAATGCGACGCCACCACACCAAAGCCGCATATAATAACCTAGGTTTTATAACCATACAATAGATCCAGAACATCATCTTTGGAGTGATCCCCCAGTTCTTACCAACAACTCTTCGGCATTGCCAAAAGGAAATTACTGCCTTTTAATGCTGTATCTTAACATGTTCCGATCGCTTCAATTTGCTGTCGAGAACTACTCTAAGGAACCTCACTGATTTACTAATCTGTATGGAAGTGCCTAGCAACCTGGGAGGTGTAAAACCTACTATCTTCCTTCTATGAGTAAATAGAATTACCTGGGCCTTATTAGGATTAATGAGGCCTATGTCCATCAATGAGGGCGGTTTGCATTAAGTCCGAGATAGTAAACAGACAACACCCCAACAATAAAATAACTCCATCATCGGCATATGCTTGCACATAAATCCCAATGAATTCATCCTAGCCAAAAAGTCATCCATGACGCCACACACAGTTTTGGTGAGAAACAACACTCTTGAGGGCATCCTCTCCCGCTTGTACTATCATGGTGCGCCCGCCAAGAGAAGCCTGTATCACCGTTCTCCTAAGATAGACACCTATCTAGTTAATTGAGACGGGATGTATTCCTTTTCGTACTAAGGCATCTTCGAGAGCATCAAAAGATACTCTATCAAATGCTCCCTCACCATCATTCTTTTATCTCCAGAGCAGATTATATCCTTCCAACGAGACAATGCAAAGCAGTCTCTGTCGACTTACCTACAGTATAAGCATGTTGGTTAGGATGGAGTGGATGATCCCTTAATGGGCCATCAGTAATATACCTATCCACCAACTTTTCAGAGTTTTCAGAAGAAAAGACATAAGACTAATAGGTCTAAATGCCTTAGACTCCTTACAAGAAGGGAAGAAGACTACCCTTACATCTCTCCATAAAGTTGGTACATAACCAAACATTAAACAACCTTTAAAAATTCTTAACCTTCAACCTTTAAATCCTCACAAAAGGATCTCCAGGAATTTCTCTTGGCTCTCCTCAGAGCATATTTATTTTCTCTTTTAATACTATTATAACTATCCCATGATTCCGGGGAATCAACAAGGACAGCCTTCCTGTATGAGCCCCTTACCTGTCTCCTTAGTTTTTCCAACGAAGAGGACCACCAGGGGTTCTTACTACCATTAACCACCTTGGGACGACAGGACTCTTCAAATGAGGATCCAATGTGTTTATGAAGAAACCAGCCTCCCTTTCCAACTCTATTACACCATCAGGGACTTCTGATTGGATAGTCACCTTATCTTCAAGAATTCTAGAATATAAACCCCAATCCGCCCTCCTAGGATTCCTATAAGTAGCCAGGGTAAGTGGGTCAAAACCTAATAATCTTGTGATCGGAGATGGAAGCCTCAGGGCTCACCCTCCAATCTTTAATCAAACCACTAAAATTCCTAGAAGCAAGGGTATTATCAATGACCTGTCTTCTAATCGTAGTAACAAACATGGGCTCAGAACCCTTATTCAGGGCCTCTAGTCGCGTGCGCACCAAGAAATCCATGAGAGCACGACCCCTACCATTGGTGTCGCTGTTCCCCCAGACAACATGATGCGCATTCACAACAAAAACTTTTCAACTTTATAAATTTATTTTATATAGACGTTTCGGTCACCTTTGAGTCCTTCCACAGAAACTGACAAGGTAAAGAGTTAAATTATTTTTACTAAAATTAACATTTGTCGCATTCAAAACTTGACGTATTATAAACCCCATTATTTGAATATTATTTAAATCCATATCCATATTAATTAAATCCATATTATTTGAATCCAGACAATAGAGATTAAAGATTACTGCTATTAAAGCAAATAATGTATTTTTACTTAGTTTCGGTGCGTTAGTCAATAGATTGCAACTACTATTAAAGTTAACATATCCTTGGGCTATTAAATGAAAATTCTGTATTTAGACAAAAATTTGTCAACTAGAAAATAAGAAATCCAAATCCCTGTTGAAACATTTTTTTTTTTATTTGCAAAATAATGTAGTTTCTTCCTGTGGGAAGAGAATATTAAGAATATTACTTAGTTGATAAATTAAATTTATTAGTCTCTCGGTTAAAAGCAAATAGGTATTGATTATCACAAATCAATTCTTCAAATTATTCAGAGAGGGAAGGGAATAGCTAAGTGGTTAGCGTATTGGACTCCTATGCGGAGGACCCGGGTTCGAGTCCAGCTGTGCTACCCTTAGATTTTTTCTTCCTATGAGCCTCTACAGTTTACTGTCCAGTGATGGACATTGTTGTCTGTAACGAGAGAACACTGCCAGGAGGCTGGCAGTGCATTGAGAAGGCTCCGGGCGCCAATCACCATAGACGTTGACGCACCTTAAATTTAAAAAAAAAAAAAAAAAAATTATTCAGATCATTTATATTTGCAAAAATAATTATACTAATAATAATCCAATTTATTGCACTCTTTACTGAATTAGATATAACAAAAAGTCACATCCAGTGGTTAAAAGATACGAACGACTTTTACCGATCGATAACTTCAAAATGAAACAGCTTATCACAAACAAACAAAAAATCGCTGACATGAGGAATGTTCATGGAATATTTAATGAACGCTACTATAATGCCATATTTCAAATGCTTTCACCCTCTAGGTTGATACTTCACAGTTACATAATATTAGGGTGGGGGGGGGGGTTCGGTGTGCTGGGTTTTTATCGGAAATTCCTTAAATTATTAACTTGTTTCACTGAGAATGGAAAATTAATTAATTATATAAGTTTTCAAGGAGCATGCAGAACATTAGCGTATACTGTCAATCGAAAAGGTTTTGGAATATAATACCTAATTTTCTGATTAAATATAATTTTTTTTTTTTTCTATTATTTTATTTATTTATTTTTTCATTTCCAGAAAAAAAAAATCACTCTCATTTTGTCAACTAAATAAGTCAATAAATATTTTGATTTATTAATAAAGAGATTAATAAATATAATGTACTCGTAAATGTATTGAAATTTATTTTACCAAAAAACAAAGTTAATAAAATATTAATAATAAAAAAGAGAGATGTTCTTTTGTTTGTATTTATTTATTTTTTTTTTTTTAGAAAAACCTCAATAATTTTTAAGGAAATCCTTAAAGAGGCCATCCTCTCTAAAAGTAGAGAAAATTCCCTAGAGAAGCTGAGTGGGATTACAAATAGCCGGGGCACAGTATATCCCTTTAGAACAGTAAATCTCTTGAATTGCTACCGGAGCTCTGGGCCTGGCTAATGTTACTTTTTCCCTCCATTTCTTTTTTTCTCCAACCATTCATTCGCACGGAATATCCACCTTGCGTGTCTTTCAAACCACTACCACAAAATAGGATGTACTACGTATAAAGAAATACTATAGAAAAACAAATTATAACACGTCCATCTTAAAAGGAAAACATTTATTTTCTTCACAAACTAACAAACCGTGTATTGGTTATTTCCACAGCTACAAACTGCGTATATATCTATTTATTTTATTTTTTTTTTTTTTTGCAACTTTAATTAAAAAGACAAATTTCATTAATTAATCAAAACGTGAAGAGAAATTAATTGAAAAACTAAACACCTTTTTTTTTTTTTTTTTTTTTTTTTTTTTGAAGGGTACACATTTTATATTGGAATTATATTAGCCTTCATTTAAGGTTCTATAAAACTTAGAATAGATTTTTTTTCAGGTCTCAATGCACTATTCCCTAAAAGAAATCTAATCTAACTAGGAAAATTGAATTTATAGAATTATAATTAAATCGTGATCATTTTCGTAGTTAAATTATTTTAGTTTTAGGCATCTCGACTTCCCGAGGATGGGGGGAGGGGATCTAGCTAGGCCGGAGGCAGCCCGCGAAGGCGTTACGAGGCACCAACCCCGAGGTAGTACCATGAGTGCGTAAACATTTCTCTCTCCCTCCGTAATAAAAAAAAAAAATCTGGTGTGTTACTGTCAATGACTTTGCCATGTATGATATAATGACAAAGCAAAGTCATTGACATCGGCAAAGTCACAAACACCAAAGAAATAATAATTTACAACTAGTGGTTTCAGCCAGCTGCTAGCTTAACAAAGGGTGGCAGTAATAAAACAGCGGCCACCGCGGCCAGCCAAACAAACGATTAACAACGCCGCCTTTTCGTCAATACTGTACATCAAAAAGCAAGCACCGAAAAGGTTGACGACTGACCTAAATAAGGTCACCAAACTACGAAGGTCGCACACTAGGACTGATGTCTTGGTGTGAGTGTGAACAACAGTAATATATAAACTCTATGATATACGACGACAGCATTATTATATCATCTACGGCCAAACGAGCACGTCTATATACACGAGCGGCAATTACTATACACGGTTATATTCAAACTTATCATTCTCTTAGTTGTGCACTTTAGTTCAGTTATTTTAATCATTCGAATTAATCAGTTAATTTATCTTCTATTTATTATTAAGTATTTTATAGTTATTAGTTACCATTTATTACTTTAAAAATTATTGTTAAAATATAGTTTATTTTTATAAAAACCGTTTAATAATTCGAGCACTAACTTCCCAAAATCTCTCAACTAACTTCCGCCCTCATCTGCTACTCCAGGAATCACACAACAAACGATTCCATTACATTACACTCACAAAATTTTCTCTTACTCCAGTTTTCAAAAGTTGTAATTGACAAATTTTATACCAAATTTAATGAAAATCGTTGAAAATTGAAACAACTATACAGTAAAAGCGCACTTCCCGAATTACTAATTTTCTTGAAACTCGGAATTTTGGCCATCAATATATTTTTAATTAATTTTTTTTTTTTTTGGATGATAGAATTATTGTATAATCAACTATGATAGCACTTTAGAGGTAAACATTACCCCACCAACTCCCCTAAACCCCCCCCTTAAATGATTTTACCAGAAAAAATGTTTCAGATAAAAGTTACGTAGCTCTTTTTATATGTGTAGTTAACATTCCATGTTTAAAGAAAATCGTTGATACCATTTTTGAGAAAATCGGCAAAATAGTGAGAAAAAAAAACTATTCAGTAAAGTGGTACTTCCGGTTGAGGAATTTTGACAGATGACCTACTGTCGGATCCCATGGTGATATCTAAACGGAATATGAAGTTGGAACGTTCTACGATTTTTCGTTTTTGAGCTATGCTGTTCACAAACACACACACACACAGACCATTTCTAAAAACTACTTTTTTGGACTCTGGGGACCTCAAAACGTATATTTCCAGTGAAAACTCGATGTCGAAAATTTGGCCCAATTACAATACTTCCTCTCTTTACTAGGAGTAAGAGAAAGTAAACAAAATTATTTTAATGTAATTATACATAATTAATTTTCTTGAATTAATTAATTTTATTTTTATAATTACTTTTATTTAATTTGTTCTATTTTTTTTTTTTTTTTAATATACAAATATATTTCCATTTGTAAAATACCTCACTATCTATTTATTGTTTGCCTTCTTTCTTTATTATTTTTAATATTTATATTTGTATACTGTTATTTATTTATTCCAATATTTTGCGGTGTAAAACTCCTTCCCTTATATTTTGCCTATAACAGAAAACAAATAACAAAACAAAAAAAAAAAACTAAATTGATGATATAATGGAAATTCTTAGGATGATGACGATCTCAACCTGACCATACCCAATCAAAATAATGGCCTCGCCAAGATAATGTTCACTTTTAATAAAATAGATTTTTAATCTGAGCGAGTAGTATTGCACAGTTTAGGGAGCATCCAATTTACTAAAAAGTGAGTATATAAAACCTTTCACAATGTATTCTAAATATTTATTTGGAAAATAATTTTTTTTTGAGAAAATTTCCTATTTCAAACTTTAACAAAAAAAAAATTTTAATATTGCAACTTTACAATATTTAGTTGGGCTGGCCATAAAAATGGTGGTGGGGGATTTTTGTATTCCTGAGAGGCCTTATATAAACCACTGTGTGTCAAAACTTAAAAAAAAAAAAAAAATGAACAAATTCAATTTTAAACTAGCTGATAGACTTCCAATATCCCTCTAATATCAATTTTAGTTTGGGCCTGAATCCATTTGTGGTGCCAGCAACCAGTTTCGCCTAGGGAAACTTAAGAAAGAGGAGTAAGAAAGGAGGGTGCAACTCTGAAACTCCCTCCAGACTGAGGCACGCAAAGATTTGCTTGGGAGAGATTACAAATCAAAAATATCGGAGGCATACAATGGTCTCAGTAAGAAGAAGCTCCGCATTCTTATGGGTTTCCTCATGAGATACTATAAACTCAGAGAACACTTGACGAAGTTAGGCTTAGAGAGAGAGGGACAGCACGGGCAGATTTAGCGGGGAGTAGGAGAAAACTTAAATACATCTCCTCACGGTCTGCAAGGCTGTTCTCCAGAGTAAATTTAGTAGCCTGGGTAGTTACTAAGAAGATGAGGAGAATATAGTCTTAGAGGAGTTTTACGGAGTAGCACAGTAGATCGTGTAGAGCGCTGTGTATTGGGCCCCTCTCGGGACATTTAGGGAGTAGCACAGTAGCTCGTGTAGGTCGCTGTGTATTGGGCCCCTCTCGGGAGTTTTACGGAGTAGCACTACTGATCGTGTAGGTCGCTGTGTATTGTGCCCCTCTCGGGTATTTCACGGAGTAGCGCAGTAGATCGCTTCTCGCCTGAATGTGTTCGGATATGTGGTTTTAGATTACAAATTTGTGTACAACTGTAATCGCATTCACTACACTTATATGGCTTCTCACCTGAATGTGTTCGCATATGTAATTTAGAGCGCTCTAAAGCCCTCCAGAACACTGAGATTCCTAAGGAACCTTAATTTGGAGGGATTGCTGTAGGCGAGATATTCGCCTGCAACACCTGAAGAGGTATGGCTAGCCAGTCAGCGGCATCCAAGCTGCATGGAGCTAGGTAGCAAACAACAATAACATCAATTTTTCTCAAACAAAAATGTTTCAGATAATAAGTGATACATTTCTATCTATGCAGCAATCATTCCAAGTTTTAAGATAATCATTGTAACCGCTTACGAGAAATTCCACCACCCCTAAAACTCAAAAAAACCTATTCTGTGAAATCGCACATCCGGTATAGCGAATTCCTTCAAATTTTGAATTCTATCAATGCTTCTAATGTGTATTAATATTATGTAGGAGGTAAAACCATATAATACGAGGCATGTCCAGTAAGTAAGTGTACTGAGGCTCTCACAGCCGGAGGGATTTTGTTTTCGACATTGTCGTGTAGCCTGATTCCTCCCCTCCGCAACGAGACCGGTTCGAGGTCAGTACGTTGACAACTGTCGACGCGACAATACGTTTCGTGAAAAATATCAATCAATCTCCCGCCAAGTGTAAAATACGCGGCGTCATCCGTTATCTCGTTTGGAAGGGAAAAACTCCGGTTGAGGTTTATAATGAGGTAAAAACTGCATATGGTGATAAAGCTATGAATCGTACGAGTGTGTTCAAGTGGTGTCGCGAGTTTAAAAACGGTCGTACGTCTGTGCATGATGATCAGAGGAGCGGAAGACCTTCAATTGTGGAAAAAATCAAAAATGCGCTCCGTGACGATCGCAGATTGACTGTGGATGAACTTTCTGCGATGTTTCCGCAAATCTCCAGATCTCTGCTACACGAAACCATCACAGAAACCCTTGGATAACGGAAACTGTCCGCGAGGTGGGTCCCAAAACAGCTGTTAGACCAACACAAGTTGAATCGAGTGGAACGAAGGAACTGCTTGCCTCGTTTAAATGGGATATTCTGAACCATCCCGCGCATTCCCCTGACCTAGCACCTTCAGATTACTATCTTTTTACCTCCCTGAAGCTGCACATGAGTGGAAAAAGGTTTTCAACCGACGAGGAGGTGAAGGGGGAGGTGGAGAATTGGAAACTACTTCGAGGAAGGCATCAAAAAATTAATACTCCGGTTCACCACCTGCATTGAGAGGAATGGTGACTATGTCGAAAAATAGCTTACATATGTACTAAAGGGGTAGTTTAGAAGAAACCATAACGCTACTGTTCCCCCCCCCGAACCTCAGAAAAAATCAATTTTCCCGGGAAAATGTTTCAAATAAAAGTAATAGGCATATATGTGTTGTAATGACATGGCAAAGTCATTGACATCGGCAAAGTACGCCAAAGAAATAATCAACAAAGGGTGAAAACAGTAACACTGTTGGCCGCCGACAGCCGCGGTCAACCAAACAAACACAAAGCCTTTTCATCAATTCTCACATCAAAAAGGCAGGCACCGCGAAACTATGGCCACTAAATAAGGTCAGTAAACTACGAAGGTCGCACAAGGCCGCACACTAAGACAGATATCTTGGTGTGAGTGTGAACAACAGTATATATATAAACTCTATGATATACGACGAGAGCATTATTATATCATCTACGACCAAACTATACACGAGCGGCAATTCACAGTTATATTCAACCTATCATTCTCATAGTTGTGCACTTTAGTTCGTTATTTTAACCATTCTAAATTATCATCTTCTATTTCTTATTAAGTATTTTATTATAGTTATTAGTTACCATTTATCACGTTTAAATTATTGTTAAAAAAAACAGTTTATTTTTATATAAAAAACCGTTTAATAATTCGAGCACTAACTTCCAAATCTCTCAAACTAACTTCCGCCCTCTTCAAGACATCTGCTACTCCAGGAATCACACATCAAACGATTCCATTACATCTAATATCTGATTCCATTACTGTGTATAAATAGTATACGAAGTTTAAAGAAAATTGTTGAAGCCATTTTCGAGAAAAACACGAAAAACTAAAAAAATTATTCAGTAAAGTCGCATTTCCGGTTGATGGTTTTTGTCTGAAATCTTCGTGTCTAAACGGAAGTAGTATCTAAACGGAAATCGCGGTAGTAGTATCTAAACGGCATATCAATTTTGAGCTTCCTGCAACTTTTCGTTTTTGTGATATTCTGTTCAAATACACACACACACACACACACACACACACACATACATACTCACCATTCGCTAAAAAAAAAAAATTTTCGTATCGAAGAGACCCCAAAACATGTATTTCCGGTCAAAAAAAAAACTCAATTTAGAAAATCTGGCACGCTCGCAGAAGCTTATCTTACTTAAGAGTAAGAAAAAGTAAAAATGTAAAATTTTTAGTTTTCGTTATATAAATTATATTATAATATTTTTGGACAAACCGATTAATTCAAAGGAAATAAATGGAAAAAAAAAATGGCGGTTTTATCAATCCCTTCTTCTTCTTTTTCTTCTCTGGCTCTATAATCCTTGAAGGATCTTGGCCTCCTCAATCACAACTTCCCACTCCGCCCTGTGCTGGCCCCACAGGGGGCTATCTACGCCATCTCCTAATTCCCATCTCTCTCAAATCCCGCTCCCACTCCTTCCAACCATCGCGACCTCGCTCTTACTCTTCTTCTCTGTCCTCCTGGGTGTCCGGCACATATCTTTTTAGGGATCCTGTCCTCCTCCATCCTCTCTATGTGCACAATCCACTTAAGCCTTCTCCTCTTTATAAATCCAACCAAATCCTGGTCTTTGTACAGGTCTCGTAATTCTTGGTTGGTCCTTATTCTCCAATCCTCCCACATCTTTAACGGGTACATAGACTTTTCTCAGAATTTTCCTTTCCAATATACTGAGAAGGCGCTTATCACTTCTCATTAGGGACCATGTTTCACTACTGTAACCCACCACAGGCCTAATTACTGTTTTGTAAATTACTAGCTTCGCCTCTCTAGTTTCAAAAAATTGAAAGAGAAGGGATTAGCTTAGTGGTTAACGTACTGGACTCACACGCGGAAGCCCCAGTTCGAGCCCAGCTCTGCTGCTATTTAATTTTCTCTTCTTAGGAGCCTCTACAGGTCAATGCCCGGTGATGGACAGTGTTGACTGCAACGAGAGAAAACACTGGCAATACACTAAGAAGGCTCTAGGCGCCAATGAACTTAGATGTTCACGCCCCTTAAAATAAATAAAAAATAAAAAATTGAAACTGTTTCAAGGTAAACCTTTTGCCATAGATACCCCAGTAACCGGTTAAAATCTATTTCTCCAGAAGAATGTTTTGGAATAAAAATGATACATTTATTTTATGTACAGTTATAGCAGTCAAAGCTTTAATGAATACGGACAATATCTTTCGCTACAATATATTTATGTACGGACTGCAAACTCACTTTCGAGTAACGAACATCTCAGAACAAAAACACAAGAAGAAGTGATGTTGTATGTAAGATTTGTTGAATTGTATGTATAATATAAAATATAAAAAGCATTTGTGATCGGTTAACAAACTATGTTTGGGTAGTGAATATCTCCTTTTAAACGGATTATGTTCATTAACCGATCTATTCTGAAATCTATGTTACACTGATAAAAGTAGATAGTAGAACTTTCTAAGTGACATTTAAAGTCCGGATAATGTTAATTCAAATGATCTTACTTTTTTAATATTGAAATGCTAAAAAGATCAGCATATAATATATCACTTGTGATTTTAATTTCATAGTAAATGTGGATACTTAAATACATACAGAAATATGAAATACATATTACACATATAGTATTATCTTTCATAAAACATTTAATATAAATATGATAATTTTTTTTTTTAATTTAGTGATTTTTATTTTTAGTTGTATTTCAATTCCTTAGTTGTATATTTTTGTTTGCTCTTATTTTGTAAGAAATAAATTTAGTCTCAGTAAACCTTGTCTTTTATGTAAAACAAAAAGTACTTTAATACTGATTAGTTAAAAATAATTATTATATAAAACTTACCCACAGTTTACTTACAATCTGTAAAGAAGAAAATAAAAGAAAATAAAAAGTGAACTGTATGTTTGGTGGTTAACATTGAAATGTTTTGAGTTTTGTAGATTGGGCTTGTGTTTGTCTTTAGACACACTTGAGTTCGCTGATAGCTAAGCCATATGACGACATATTTATGTACACTTGGACACATCATAGTTTCAGTTGATCACTCATAGTTTAGTTGATTTAATATTTCAATTATTTTTGTGTACAACTCATATAGTTTGCATGGAGGACCTTATAAATAAACAAATACATATCTCTCTATCATTTATACTAAAAATGGAATTTCTGTTTGCAGAATCTAAAGGATCAAATTCTTACCACAAACGTCTGGTTGGAACATGTAAGTAAATAAAAATTAATTTTTTACATTAATATAGAGAAAATAATATTTATTACAGCAAAGAATTCTTGGAGGATTTTCCTTATATTTTTATTATATATTTATATATATTTTAGATGTTTCAGTTTTAGGTTAGACATTTTTCAATTCCATAACAATAGATAAATCATTCTGAAAGTATCTAGCGTTCATTTACTATTTTCCCCCAAAGAATTTGGACAAAGGAAATGTTGCTGATACATTTCCACAAAGTTATCTATCCTCTCTTCTGCTTAGGCTAGTCCCTTCAGAAGGAAATAGAACACTCAATGTGGTCATTTATATTCCAGCATCCACATGACATCAACTGTTGACTTGGCATGCCCTAGTTTCACTTAAATATTTATTATCTGCTCTAATTTCCACGTTTTGTATTGTCAAGTTTCATCTTACGATTTGTTGCCACTTCTTCAGTAACAAGTCCTATCTCCATTGTTAGCAATTTTTACTCCATCATTTTTCCTAATTTTCTTTAAACTAAAATTTGGTCATGGTTACATTGTGTAATATTTGAAGACATTATGCATTCTTTTGTTTTGCAGCTCTATTTGAAATATTTTCAGAAATATCTTGTTTCAAGCATATAAATGAGCTTATAGCTCTCATCTTAAATTTTTAATACTAAATAAACTCAAAAGAAAAAAAGAATGTGTTTGAGATAAAGAAGATTATAAAAACTTAGACTAAACACATATCAGTAGCCTAAATAAAACAAAATTAATGGTTCATCTGTAAAATACATTATGTCCATCTTAACTTCTTTTTTTTCAAGGTGAGCAAA
This sequence comes from Triatoma infestans, assembly GCA_011037195.1. Lineage (NCBI taxonomy): Eukaryota > Metazoa > Arthropoda > Insecta > Hemiptera > Reduviidae > Triatoma > Triatoma infestans. The sequence goes on along the minus strand of JAAEAF010006561.1, from coordinate 23,419 downwards.
AATGTGTCTTTAGGATTTTATTATTTTACACTGCATAAAAGAAAAAATAAACTATGACCATAATAGGGTTGAAATGTAGTAGTCTTTCCACAAAACTTAAATATACTTTGAACTAACTCTCTCCTGACACCAAGATGTAAGTTGTGTTCCTATGACATCCCTTACCACTCTTCCACGGCAGCTTAGATTTCATGAAAGAATTTGGAGAGTATTATATATACTATAAGGAATTTATTATATTATGTTTATATAATAGATACATTTTTAAAATATTAATTTTATTTGCATGAAATATATTCATGTATTTATGGATGTCATATTTGAACAAACGATTATAATTGAAGAATTACAATATTTAGAATGTATTAAAATGTAGAATATTTGGCGGTAGCAAAGGAACCACAACATATAACGGACTTTACTTTTACTGCATCATAATGTTGAGGTTTTCTGGCAAAACTAAGAAGAAATATTACATATCCGAGGATGATTTCTTAAGCATTTCCAATTCCAGTACATTCGAACCTTTAAATGAAATTTAGTTTTCTACAAAAGCAGAAGGAGCAATTTCAGAACTTTTTCACAACATAACCGTTGCAATTAGGGAATTTGTATAGCCCCCCCGAGATTTAATCTGTTGCTGCCCAATACTTTAGAAATCCCGAAAGTAACAAACAATATTTCAATTTGATTCCAAGGGAGCATTTGAATACACTAAAAAATATTGCATCCATTTTTTATCAGAGTAAATATACTGATCTGGGGGATTACGGTCTTTTGTCAACTTTTCGGAAACCATTGATGGATCATACTGTAGAATTGAAGGTACCTCGGAAGACTCTGTTTAATAAAAAACAGCAAAAATTAAAGAGTGAAAATACTGAGTGAATTGTATATAATATAATATAAGTTATGAGAAAATGAGAAATTAAAATATTAAACATTAGATGGGAAAATGAATATATAAATTAAATTTAAAAAATAGAGAGCAAAAATTATTTATTATCACTTTCAATGGGCCAAAGGAATGGCGCTTTCCTTGAAACGCAGAATCCTTGTTGCCAGAGTTGGAAGACTCATGGGTCATTCATTAGCCCAATCGGGGAAAAGAGGAGAGGATAAAATAGGAATGAGGAAATAATTCGACCAACTCTTGAGTCTTGTCCCGTACACTGCTGCTGGCCTGGTGATCGTAGATAATAATTAAATGGGCTCCCAGAAGTTGCATGACAGGAAACCAACCGGAATTAACAATCATGTAATTTCACAATAAACCTATGCCGGCTTGAGATAACCTAACCGCCAAGTCGACAGAGAACCAGTTTATAATCACTACCCAAGAAAACCAGAAGTAACAAACTTGGGTTTTCACGCTTCCTAAAGGCAACCGGACTGGCTTGAATTGTATAGGTATTAAACTGCGACCTTTTCAAGGGAGTGTTGCATAACCACTCACTCACTCTTTCGAGCTTAAAATGGCGACTGATGGAGAGAAGTGAAAATGCTTATATTACCCCCTCTCTATTCTTAGGATACATCCTAATAAATTAGTAAATTATTAACAAGATAGTACAAAACCCTCCTCCAAAATAAAATTATTGTACGCCGTTCGCGGCAAATTTAAATTTAGATTAAATACCGAACATTAATTGTCTGTTAGACGTACTTAATACAGAAACTTGTTTATTAGTTCGTGGGCCTCTAACTTGTTGAAAACGTTTTTGCGTTTATATATCAAAATTAATGAAATCGAATAACATTCCTCTACTGAAGAAATCCACCTCAGCAAGTCTTGGCAGTTTTATGTAACTGACAGTCGCTTTAGCAGTGCTGTTTGTTCTCTTACGGTACAGCTCAATGCTCATTGTCACTTCTGTCACGTTCACCTGTACTAAACGGATGAAGGGGGTACAACTTTTATGTATTACCCTCCTACATAAAGCTGCGCCAAAGCTCCGATACGAGCTGTAAAAAATCGTATAAAAGCTTAGCAACGTAAATTGCCTAAGCCAATTTAAAACCAACAATCAAGAGTTTAAAAAAATTATCGGCAGTCTGCACATAACTCTCAAAGAGAGTTACAACAAGATCCAGCTGTCAAAAATAAACTGTCTTCACTCAGCTCGCTGACAAGCAATCGTTTTTACAGGCCATGAGTTCTATACAAGCTAGCCATACAAGATAATCGACAGTAAGAAAGAGCAAGGGTTCTAACTAACCAATGCTACCATTCTACATACCAACACCGCTCATCGCTCGGCTAGCCTATAAATCTTTTTTACACTTAATTAATTATGTTAATCAAGTGTTGAGAGAGTGTGATATTTCAACGCAATATTATCCAGCCTTAACTATGCATTAGTAGCGGCGGCAACATCTATACATTATTAAACCTGCACCATTTTATGTATAAATTTGTTTTTATTGTAGAAAAGTTTTGCTGATTATTCAATTATCTGTGGAAAGCAATTAAAGACGTTTATAATATGGTTATTTGATTGATATTATTATAGGGTAAAGCTATGAGAGGTGACGCACATTTCAAAGTTATGCCCTGTATCAAAATATAGGAGATATATGAAAAGAAGTAATTCTTATAAAACATATGTCAAACTACTATTATCTGCAAAAAAAAAAATGTTATTTTTCAAAATAAAGACATTATCATTTATTCCAGAAACAAAATACAAATACACTACATTTGGCCGCCTCTCCTACTATGGTAGGATAGATGACGCACCATAGATAGGAGAACTCTCCTCTGTGAAGGTAACATGGCTGATAGACATGAAACTTGGTAAACACTATGTCTATGAGTCCAATTTTAACGACAACAGGAAATCTTTCATTTCAATTGCAATTAATTTAGTATTTAAAAAAAAAAAACAAATTTACCAAGCGTTGTGAAAAACACACGCTGGTGTGTGTATAAATGTTCCTAGAACACAGAAGAACACACAAAATAATTGAAGAATTTTGCAATACGTTCGCTTCTGATCTCTCTACTCCAGGACTTACTTGCATGACGCCATGCCACGTGGTGGCAAAAAAGAGAAGTAAAGCCTGCGTCTTTCTTTCCTAACGCGTAGTCTTTCCTAGCTTTACCCTCCTGTCCTAGACTTCGAACGTTTAAGTCCACGGTTCGAATCCAATAGTGCAGCCTTTAGATTTTCTCACCCTAAGATATTTTACCGCTTTTTTTCCGTTGATGGACCGTGTTGTTTGTAATGAAATACCCTGTCCAGTGACCTTCAGTGCACTTAAAAGATTCTTTGAGTTCGTTAATGTCTCAGATTGTGACGGGAAAAAAAATTGTATAAAACCACGTCCAGATTAGTCATGCAGATAACGTGCTTAAAAAAAAAATAACTATTCAGAATAATCCTTCGAGATAGCAATGTAGTTAAGAAAATAACAAATCCGTTTTATAGCTTATTATTATTATTCACAAAAGGGGAGGGCAAACCCTACGCTATCCAAAGCCTCCCAGGGCCCATATAGCTACCCCTAAAGAATAACAACCACTGGGACTAGAACGAAAATCCAGGCCCAGGTTTTAACCATCTAAGTTTCACCACAGACCGAACAAATCGGACAAAAACCTTAAAAGGACACAGCTTAAGATCCTCTACAGATATCCTATTCCGGCCGAAGGTCCTAAACCTAATCTCCTCACAACCCAAACAATTCGTCATCAGATGCATGGGTGTTTCCTCCTCAGTCTCACAAACTCTACAAAAGGGGTCAGGCACGAGTCCCATTATATAGAGATGTCTTCTTAAACCACAATGCCCAGTGAGGAATCCAACCAGATGTCTGAGGGAGGTCCGTGAAAGACATCGGACCCCGCTAATCAAAGCTCCGTCCGGGCCCCCAATGAGCATTTTAGACTGCCCACAACCCATCCATAAGAATCCATAAGGATGAGTGCTGTGAGGTCATCCACGTCTGAAAGCCCGACAAACATGTGCCAGAAGACACACCAACAGCAGGCTCTGGAACAATGAAAGGGAGAGAGGCACCTAATTTGGCAAACCTATCCACCTCCTCATTCCCAAAAATTCCCATATGACCTGGAACCCAGACCAGAAGCACATCCTTTAATGAAGAAAGATCTTCCAGTCTTTTAGAACATTCCAACACCAATCTGGAAGTGAAGACACATGAATTAAGCGCCTTCAACGCAGCCTGGCTATCCGAGCAGATACAAATTCCCTTTAAATTAGTGTTACGCACCCTCTCATCAAAATACAGCAAAGAATTGCATAAACCTCAGCCTGGAAAACGGTGGCCCACTCACCAAGAGGCGGTACCAAATGATCTCCCGTCTCAAAATAGACGGCAGCCCCAGACCTACCATCCATCCTGGAACCGTCCGTGTAGCATCGGAGATAATTCTCAGGAATCACACCAGACGGACCCAGGGTTAACCAATCTTCCCTAGAAGGCAACCTAACCCTGTAGGAATGACCAAAGACAAAAGTCTTCAAATTCCTATCAGTTTTATAGCTTAATTTATTGTGAGAATGTAAAAGAAGAAAAAAAAATAATTGATTTAGTCATTGATTATGAAAAATATAAAAATCCCAGCAAATGAGCAAAAAACAAAGAGAAGAATAAGAAAAAACCTTGAAAGGACAACTATATCTAGATTAATAATGAAAACAATAAATTATTTTTCCTTTAAAGTTTTCCAGCACTAAGGAGAGGTGTGTTTTAAAATAATAGAGTTTTAAAAGTTTTTTCACTCTCTACATCCTCCTACACTTTTACACCAACCTTTTTTCTTTCTATCTTTCCTCTTTGAGCTCTGCTTTTCATCATAGTTTTATTCTTGTGAAAACTCTTGCGGTCCATTTAATCCTTTAGAAAATCAACTTTTTTCCTTTACTGATTACTAAAGTTTGACTACCCTAAGGGCGATTTGTTACTGTTTTAATTACTTGAGGATGATAAAAAAAAAAAGTATATATATATTTCTTTTAAATGATCATTTTCTTAAGCGGATAAACATGATGAATTAATTTAAAAATTAAATGCCATTTATTATTTCTCTAAGCTGATAATTCTTTAAAAAAAACATAATCACCTTAATGGCGTCCTTTCAAATGTTTTTTTTTTTTTTTTTAAATTGTTTGTGGGGAGGGACCAAACCCTATGCTATTCAAAACCCCTTCTGGGCCCATATAACTACCCAAACGTTCGGAGCTTTCTCAATGCGCTGCCGGCCTCCGGATATGCCATTTAAAATAACTTGAATTCAGTGATAAATATTAAACAAGTGGGTTTATATGTGATTGTTCACGTGAGCAGGTTACTGTAGCTAGTTGTCGTCCATCTTGGGGGCACGCTTGTAAATAATTACCAAAGATAGAATAGATATTGAAAAGGCTTATGACCCTGTCTGTCACCTCGAATTATGGGAAATAATAAAGATAACCTCTTTTAATAATAAACTGCATTATGACATTACCAGTATTTTCTCTGCTTTACACATGTCAAGTAAAAGTGGATATAAATATATCTCAATCTCATGACTCCTTCAAAGGAGACAGTCTATTCTCTACCCTCTTTAAAATATTTGTAGACATTCAGCATTCAGGATTGGTCAGAAAGATGTGGACTTTAAATTATAGATAGACATACTTTGCTGATGATCAGGTTATAATCGCAGAAGATACACATAATATGATGTATATGTATGAGAGTTTGGTTTGAGAAACGGCAAATGGGAATGGACATAAAGTTAATTATTGCCCGCAAGGGGTATCTGTGGCATGCAGTTACTTGGGGAGTAGCGACCCCACGGCTTACCACACCTCAGTACTCCTTGAACTTCATCAAAATAATACACAATACACTTAAACTACATACCTCAACACTTTACAGACAAGGACAAATACAGTACACAAACTAGGGTCTCCGTCCCTAGTTAACTGGCGAAAGCCAAGAAAGAAGGAAGAGATTAGCTCAGTGGGTAGCGCGCTGGACTAGCAACGCGGAGGTCCCGGCTTCGAATCTGGCATGCTGCCCTTAGATTTTCTCTTTGTACGAGCCTCTACAGCTCACTGTCCGGTGAGGGCAGTGTTGTCTGTAGCTAGAGAACGCTGCTGCTTGGAGGCCAGCTGTGCATTGGAGAAGGCTTCGGGTGGCACAATAGATCTTTCAGGTCGCAATGCAGTAATCCCCTGCAACAATCTACAATGTTAATTATTACAAAAAGTACGAGTGCATGTCTACTGATATTGTATAAAGAAGAGAATAAGTGAGGATCGGAAAGTTATCAGCATACTTAATCAAGTTTATTGTAAAACATAAGCATTCTTAAAAGTACGAAAAAGTTTTATTACCATTATTTCAGAGCTTATTTTTATACTATTTGTTTTTCCAATAAAATTTTTTTTTTTTTTTTTTATTTAAGGCGTCTCAACATCTGTGGTCATTTGCGCCCGGAGCCTTCTCAGTGCACTGCCGCCCTCCGGACAGTGTTCTCCCGTTACAGACAACACTGTCCATCACCGGAGGGGCTCCTAGGAAGAGAAAATCTAAGAGTAGCACGGCTGGATTCGAACCCGTGATCTCCGCGTTGCTAGTCCAGCGCGCTAACACTGAGCTAATCCCTTCCCTCTGTACATATAATTATAAAAGAAAATACACACATTACACTAAACATATAGAATTCCAAATTTAAAATAAAAATTAATGAACCAAAAGTGCTACTTTAAAGATTTGGTCGTTGAGCTTTTTTCGTAATTTACTCGAAAACGACCTACGATTTGAAATATTAACTGCACAGATACAAATGTATCATTTTTATCTGATTAATTTGCCAAGTAAAACTGATTTTAGACCTTTTTAGTTTCTCTTACTCCTAGTAAGAGGAAGCATTGTAATCGTGTCAAATTTTCGATATCAAGTTTTCACCGGAAATATCCGTCTTGAGGTCCCCTGAGTCCAAAAAAGTGGTTTTTAGCAAACGTTTTGTGTATGTGTGTATGTATGTGAACAGCATAGCTCAAAAGCGAAAAAACCGTAGAAAGTTCAAACATGATATTCTGTTTAGGTATCACCAAGGGATCAGACAGTACATTATCTGTCAAAATTTCTCAACCGGAAGTATTACTTTACTAGTTGTTTTTTTTTTTACTTTTTTGCGATTTTCTCAAAAATGGCTGCAACGATTTTCTTCAAACCTTGTGTATCAACTACACATACAATGAGGTACAACTTTTATTTGAAATTTTCTCCGAGAAAATTCATTTAAGGGCACTTTTGGGGGAGAGGTGGGGTTAGGTTTTCATCTAAAGTGCTATTTCAGTTTATTAGACAATTCTGTCATCTAAATAATGTTAATTAAAATTAAATATTATTTTTAAAAATCTACGGGTAGCACAGCTGGACTCGAACCCGGGATCTCCGCATTGCTAGTGTAGTACGCTAACCACTTAGCTATTCCCTTCCCTCTCTGAATAATTGGAAGAATTGATTTGTGTTAAGTAAACACCTATTTGCTTCTAACCAGGATATTAATCAATTTAATTTATCAACAAAGTAATATGCTTAATATTCTGTTCCCACAGGAAGAAACTATATTATTTTGCAAATAAAAAAAAACAAAATCTATTTCAACAAGAGTTTGGATTTCTTATTTTCTAGTTGACAAATTTTGTCTAAATTTAAAATTTTCATTTAATAGCCCAAGATGGTTTTTAACTTTTTTAACTTTCTTCTTTTTTACAATAATACATTTTAGGTGAAAGTTTATTGAATAATACAAAACTTAATTTCTGCAAAAATGGATGTTAAGGTGAAGTAGAGAATTAAATAATATGTAGGTGATAGTAATTGCAGTCTATTGATTAACTCACCAAAAATTAAGTAAACAAATATCTGGTGTAAAACACTCACACAACTCCAGTTTTCAAAATTGAAATTGACAAATTTTATAGTTAGTGTACCACATTTAATAAACTTCGTCTTAGTTCGTCGAAAACTGGAAAACTGTTCTTTAAAAGCGCATTTCCGGTTTACTAATTTTCTTGAAACTCGGCAATTTGGGCCATCTATTTATTTCTAATAATTTTTTGTTTGGATGGTAGAATTGTACCGGACAGTGAGCTGTAAGAGGCTCCTAGGAAGAAAAAAAATCTAAGGGCAGCAGCTGGAATCGAACCCGGGACCACCGCATTGCTAGTCCAGCACGCTACCACTGAGCTAATCTCTTCCCTTCTTTCAAATGTTTCTTAATGGCTTATGACTTTAATAATTTCAGTCGCACATCATTAAATTGCATTCACTGTGAATTGGTTTTTGGCTGTATGTCTTCTTCTTGATTTAGAACTTATAAAATTAACCATGTTAATTTGTGAAGAAAAGATGGGGTAATTATTTACAAGCGTGCCCCCAAGATGGACGACGACAACTAGCTACAGTAACACCTGCTCACTCCCATTCTTATTACACTCACATTTCTGATATTTTCTGATTTATTTATTCATTCACATTTCTTTATTTATTTCACATTTTCATTCATTTTAAAAAATATCAGACTAAATATAAGTAAAAACTATGAAACACAATCCGAGTTTAACTTCAAAACATTGTCCCAAGAACTTGTAAACACTGGCTAATTAATATGCCATTTAAAATAACTTGAATTCAGTGATAAATATTAAACAAGAAGGTTTATATGTGATTGTTCATGTGAGCAGGTTACTGTAGTTAGTTGTCGTCCATCTTGGAGGCATGCTTGTAAATAATTATCAAAGATGGAATAGATATTGAAAAGGCTTATGACTCTGTCTCTCACCTCGAATTATGGGAAATAATAAAGATAACCTCTTTTAGTAATAAACTGAATTATGACATTACCAGTATTTACTCTGCTTTACACATGTGTAAAAGTGGATATAAATGTATCTCAATCTCATGACTCCTTCAAAGGAGACAGTCTATTCTCTACCCTCTTTAAAATATTTGTAGACATTCAGCATTCAGGATTGGTCAGGAAGATGGGGACTGTAAATTATAGATGGACAAACTTTGCTGATGATCAGGTTATAATCGCAGGAGATACACATAATATGATGTATATTGTGACAGTTTGGTTTGAGAAACGGCAAATGGGGATGGACTTAAAGTTAATTATTGCCCGCAAGGGGTATCTGTGGCATGCAGTTACTTGGGGAGTAGCGATCCCACGGCTTACCACACCTCAGTACTCCTTGAACTTCATCAAAACAATACACAATACACTTAAACTACATACCTCAACACTTTACAGACAAGGACAAACACAGTATACAAACTAGGATCTCCGTCCCTAGTTAACTGGCGAAAGCCAAGAAAGAAGGAAGAGATTAGCTCAGTGGGTAGCGCGCTGGACTAGCAACGCGGAGGTCCCGGCTTCGAATCTGGCATGCTGTCCTTAGATTTTCTCTTCGTACGAGACTCTACAGCTCACTGTCTGGTGATAGGCAGTGTTGTCTGTAGCTAGAGAACGCTGCTGCTTGGAGGCCAGCTGTGCATTGGAGAAGGCTTCGGGTGGCACAATAGATCTTTCAGGTCGCAATGCAGTAATCCCCTGCAACAATCTACAATGTTAATTATTACAAAAAGTACGAGTACATGTCTACTATATTGTATAAAGAAGAGAATAAGTGAGGATCGGAAAGTTATCAGCATACTTAATCAAGTTTATTGTAAAACATAAGCATTCTTAAAAGTACGAAAAAGTTTTCAGAGCTTATTTTTATACTATTTGTTTTTCCAATAATTTTTTTTTTTTTTTTTTTTTTTTTTTTATTTAAGGCGTCTCAACATCTGTGGTCATTTGCGCCCGGAGCCTTCTCAGTGCACTGCCGGCCTCCGGACAGTGTTCTCCCGTTACAGACAACACTGTCCATCACCGGACAGTGAGCTGTAGGGGCTCCTAGGAAGAGAAAATCTAAGGGTAGCACGGCTGGATTCGAACCCGTGATCTCCGCGTTACTAGTCCAGCGCGCTACCACTGAGCTAATCCCTTCCCTTTTTCCAATAAAATGAACTTGTGTTTATCCAAATTCAAAAATATTAAAGAATATTTTTTAATTTTGTACCATTAATCTGTTTGATAGTTACACATACTGCCCTCCAGATATGTATAAGAAATCTTATAGACCAGTCCTTAAATTAGGGTAATATTCAGCATTAGAATAAATAGGCGGAACAGTGGAAATAACGTAAAATTGTTCATTATTCTATTCTTATTGCCATCTTGGAATTCCTTCCTCTTTTCATTTAAAAAGAATAGGGTAAAGCTAGGAGAGATGTCGGGGGTAGGCTTTGCTTCTCTTGTTTGCTACCAAGTGGCGTCTTAGAAGTTAGTCCAGGAATAGAGAGATCAGAAGCGAACATATTGCAAAATTCTTCAGTTGTTTTCTGTGTCCTTCTGTGTTCTACGAACATTTATACGCATCAGGTATATCTGGTGAATACCTGAATTTTCATAACGCTTGGTAAATTTGTTTTCTTTTTATATATTAAATTAATTGCAATTGAAATGAAAGATTTCCTGTTGTCGTTAAAGTTGGACTCGTAGACACAGTGTTCACCAAGCCTCATGTCGATCAGCCTTTACAGAGGAGAGGTCTCCTACCTATGGTGCGTCATCTATCCTACCATAGTAGGAGACCGCCGAATGTGGTGTACTTGTATTTTGTTTCTGGAATAAATGAGAATGTCTTTATTTTGAAAAATAACACTTTTTTGCAGATAATAGTAATTGACATATGTTTTATAATCATTATCTCTCCTATATTTTGATACAGGGCATAACTTTGAAATGTGCGTCATCTCTCCTAGCTTTACCATAGATTTTTCTTTTAATTACTTGTCAGCTCTTCCAGAAAAGCGTCAATCAATATTACCATATTCGCTTTCACTCTTGAAGACAAACCTGTACTCGAGTGTGTAACTTTACTCTTCTAACTACCTCAGTTACAACTAAAAAGCTAAGCTTAAAAAATCCACCAGATTAAAGACAAAATTTTTATTGAAATTAATAATTTCATTGCAGAAATAAAAACTTAGTTAAAATATTTTATAAGCAATGTTATATAATTCTATTAAATGTAGAAGAGTTAACCACTAAGTAACTTAACATACTGATATTAACACACTAACACACTGATTGAAGAAAGGTAACCGCAAGCAATATCGTAGAGAGAAGTTGGAGTCTACAATGCACCAGTTAAATTACTTGGAATACCTCAACAACCCCCTAACCTCTATTCATTGTATGCCAGCTGAGCCCAAAACCGCACACTTACCAACAACCTAAAGAAATATTACACATTCATTTCAAAGCCTTTTATAATCTATTCCTTCATAAATCCACCATTACTTAACTTACTTTATACTACCTTATTTATTATCAAACTTTCATTGAAGGCCAACAATATTTTCTTTAAATAATAAATAGAGGATTATAATAATCTAAACTACTTACTTTATTCGAAGGTAGATGCCTTAGGCTATACAAAAACAGTATGCTTCTCTGGTATTCACTCACACATCAGCCTTGCCTCATTAAGGAATAGCCAGATAAAGTTATCTTAGATTTCAAGTTAGGCACAAGAAATACTATCAAGATGTTATTGTCAAACAATGTAATAACGTAGACTTGCCAGAGCAAATACACTTGATACACTGGATTTTAAAAGTCTTCATTATGACGGAACTAGGTTAAGAGGGGTATTGCTACCTAAATAGGAAAACACATGTTCGATCCTGTAAAAACGTTGTTCCCTTTTAAATGGAAACATCAATGAGTGGGGATGTATAACTTAAACTATGTTTATTGAAGGAGATTTTAATTTGATAATTATTTACCCATTCCATCTTATTATTTCTATTTATTAATTTATAACAGAGCGAAATAACACGAGCCGTGGGACACTGTTACTGATAAGAAATGGTAGAATCCGAACTGAATGATCGTAAGATAGTATAGATACATAACTAAGTTGAGCAAGTAATCTATATAAGCAAGTTAATTTTATAATTATGCATTCCATTCCACATTTCACCTTTCACACATATTCACACACACATCCACGCACGCACGTATACTTAAATGTGGGTTTTTTTTTACAGGCCTAAATACAACGAGTCTAAACGAGCTTAAATATAGACATTTATAGATATATCACTCAAAAAAATTATACAAGTGTGTTTTCTAACCTTAATGTAACGTACACTCCACATGAACATTTTATTTTCTTAACTTGCATGATTTTATTCACATGTGTACAAACTTAAAGGCTGTTTTGTTTTGTATGTACAGACTTACAAACTAGCACATTTAAAACTAAAATCTGTTTGGTTTATAAGACTTAAGAACTATTTGGTTCAGGTGAGTTGTATATTGTTTATTGCGTTTTCTATTGTTATTGTGGGAAGAGAGTTTTGAATAGTGGTTCACTGGCAAATTTTGTCTGTTCATTTATTAGGTTTTGTGTCTTGTGTTTATATATTTCGAGTTGTTATATTATGTCAAGTCGTCGTCCTTTGTTGCCTGGATGTATTAGTTTCATCATGGTGGTGTTGTCGTCGGGTTTGTGTTTAGGTGATTGGCATAATTTGAGTCAACTTTGTTGTACATGTATAATCTGATGTGGTCGGTAAATCGTTCCCTGATATTTCTGCCTGCTTGCCCTACATAAATGTCGTTACAGTCCGGGCATTTTAACTCATAAAACCCACTGCTGTCATACACGTCAGTAAACTCAGTACGAGTGCGGATTTTGTTGCCTAATTTATTGTTTGTTCTGAAAGATGTCTTAATGCCCAGTTTTTTTGAAAAACTCACGAACTTTTACAAAAAAAAACTGGGTACTCTCTGCACCAAAACCTTCTAGAGGAATGATGGTATTTTATCTTGTAACCACTTTTTTGTTTTTGTTTTAATAACTTCGCAAATAATACTGATGGCTGTTGATAGCGCGATGAATGTAGAATGGCAGCGTTAACTGATATGAGTCACTTGAAGAGTAATAACAGAATTGGCCAAACAGTAATCATAAATTAGATTATTACCAAAAATCTGTATATCTAGTGACCAACGAATATACATTGATTAGTTTTTAAAAAAAAGTCAATAATAAAAAATGATTATTATTCAATTAAATTAGTTTAAAAAGAGATTGATTAGTTTCTTTAGATTAATGAGTAAAAAATATAATTAAATGTACATGTTTAAGATAAAAATAAGTAAGTTATAAAGGTCAGAGTAACAATGGTAGATGTTTACTTTATTAATAGTTTTTTTTGTGAAAAAACAGATTATTAATTACATATTGATGCAGTGACTAGTAAGTACTCAGTGAACTAAACAAGGGGGGGGAGCCTCATTCCACTGCGACTTACAAGTCGAGGTCTATTGTGGATCCCCTTACGTTACAGAACAGCCCCCAGCTTTGCCCTCCTAATCAATCTTAGCAAAGCTGAGAGCGGCTCCGTCACGAAGCTTCCAGCTTCGGGATTGCCCGTCCCCAATTGAAGAAACCTAATCCTCGCCAGGCCGGCGCACTCACAAAGGATGTGCGCCGGGGTCTCCTCCTCTACCTTCATACCGCACTATCCGCAAGTTGTAAGTGGTGCTTGTGTCTATTCAGCCTACAATGCCCTGTTAGTAGATCCACAATTAACCTTATATCCCTTCGGGTCTGGCTCAGTAGGTCTCTGGTAAATTTAGGCAAATGTCTTTTAATGAAGAGCTTTGCCTGCCCCTGTCCTGGTGTTCCCTCCCACCTACGCAGACGCTGTTCTTCTATCCAACCCCTGATAGAAGATTGGATGAGACCCCTGGATAAGCCGCAGAAGGGTTCGGGGCATATAAAGGTATCCTGCGAAACCTCCCTCGCTAGGGCATCCGCCCTTTCATTGCCCAGAAACCCCGCATGTCCCGGCACCCAGGCGAGTGTCAGTTTATTCCGAGTACCCACCTCGGTGAGGGCAAGTAGGCAGTCGCACACCAGTCTTGAGACTATTTGGTGTGAGGAAAGTGCCTTCAGGGTTGCCTGACTGTCGGATTATATGGCTACTCTTCGGCCCACTATCCTTTGCCTTATAATCTCCTCGGCGCGGAGTTGTAACGCCACGACTTCAGCCTGAAAGATGGTGGCGTACTTCCCTAGGTCGGAGTTTTGGATCCATCTGTGTACCTGATCAAGTTACCGAACAGGGGTGGGTTCATTTAAGTTACAAAAGGAACATAATTTTATCTGCATATTAAATGAGTATTTGTTTAAATGTAGGAGCTCACCTCGAACTTTTATAATCCAGCTAATTGGCATAGCATCCAGATTACTATTAATTACTAGGTTATTTGTTGATAATTGTTTATGTACGTATTATACAACGTTGACTATTTTCAGCACACATCTTGTATTTATTAATAAAATGTTTTTTTATTCTATCTAACAGTTCCGAGATCCCCACACTACCACTTACTAACCCATCCAAACTCACGTCATAAGAATTACATAATTTTTCCCAGTCAGTGAGCCAAAATATTTTTTTCTTTATCATCTCGTTGACAAATAAAATTGGATACCTGTGTGATGGCAAAGACATACATCTGTGAATATACTTTAGATGAAGTTTCAGTGTATATAGGTATGTTGGAACAATATCAGACTCGAGATAGACAATGAAATCGGGAGTGTAAGCTGGCAAATATAAAACTTTTTTTATAAAATACTTAAGCGATAATTCCACTAGTTTGTACATTGTATAACCCATACTTGTGCACCATAGCATATAATTGATCTGGATACAGCATTAAAAACTTGCAATTTAGAGGAAAAGTGGAACATATTTATTTAATATTAAATTTTCAAAAGCGTTCTGAGCAAACTTAGCATTTATAACTTTTTCCTGAAAGTGTTTTTCAAATGATAAACCCGAAGAAAAGGTTACCCCCAAGTATTCACCAGTTCAATCCGTTCATTATCGAACCATCATTTTTCTTGCTTTGCCGACCTCTTCCCCATTCCTAAACACCACTACCTTGGACTTGTTTAAGTTAATCAGCAGGTTTCACATCAAGCAGTATTCCTTAAAGGAATTGATTATTCTCTGTAAGGAAACTCTGTCCGAAGCAACCAAAGCCAAATCGTCTGCATAGGCCAACAATTTTATATGAGTACCACACACTCGAACCCCACCATCTAAAAAATTTTCCACATCATCATCAAACACTATACGAAACATAAACAAACTATAGATATCAAAGAATAATAAAATATTACATATAAAATAACAAAAAATAGAATATATATAAAAAGTATGAATATAAAAATAATAGCATTTAGAGATATAAACATAATACAAATACAACAAACAAAAACATATTATACAAAAAATACAAGAGACAATATAGTAAATAATGCATAAAACTATTAATTTAATAATAAGAATAACCAATTAGAAACTAGGTAAAATGAAGAGCTTAAAAAAGTAAAAGAAATAAATGAATTTGACTTTATAGATACATAAACTAAAGACTATATTATTAAAGGGAAACTATGTATAATGTTACAATACTAATTAATATAAGTAACAATATATTATAAATGCAAATATCCAGTATAACTAGTTAATGACTACTGCTGGTAAATGCAATAAATTTCATTAATGCTGCTGGCAAGAAGATATCATATTCATTATGGGAGAGGATTGGGAATAATTTGTTGAATAATATTTAGAAAATACAGGTTTTTTTTATTAGAGTATGTATTGTAGGAATATGGAAATCGATTAATTCCATCACTTCAGGACAATCTATATAATGATGTATAAGTTTGAAGAGGAAAACTAAGTGTGGATCTTGCTGCAGAAAACTCTTTTCCAGAAAGATGATGCACCGTTTCATCTTCCTTGAGAAATGCGATATTATGTTGGCAAGAAGATTCCTGAAATTTGGTGTTTGGTACTTATTTTTTAAACTGAACATATGTCCGAAAATCTCACTCGCTTATTCAAGAGAATTATGCGAGAATATTCGATGGGAACAATTCATCATTGTGACCCAAATGCACTTTCTTCCCTATGGCTGCCTCAATTCCTAGATTAGATTAAAACTCCACTTTAGAGAGCAATCCAAAAAAAAATCTGGTATAAAACACTCACACAACTTTATAGTTTGTGTACCAAATATAACGAAATTCGTCGAAAACTGAAAAAGCTGTTCAGTAAAAGCGCATTTCCGGCTTACTAATTTTTCTTAAAACTTGGAATTTTCTCCATCTATTTATTTCTAATTAATTTTGTTTGGATGATAGAATTGTATAATTAACTATGATACCACATTAGAGGAACCTGTAACCCCACCCCCAAAACGGTAAGCCTTGGAGCATTTTTTAATTTATATACGAAGTTTCAAGAAAATCATCGGAGCCATTTTTGAAAAAAATCGCGAAATACTGAAAAAAAAATCATTTAGTAAAGTGGTAAAGTAAACGCACTTCCGGTTATCCGATTTTTTTTTCAAACTCGGAATTTCAACAACATATTTAATTCTAATTAATGCTATTATTTTGGTGACAGAATTGTCTAATAAACTGAAATAGCAGGATGAAAACTTAACCCCACTCCTCCCGGAAAAATGTTTCAAATAAAAGTTGTAGCTCCTTTTATGTGTAATTGATATACGAAGTTTAAAGAAAATCGACGGAGCCATTTTTTGAGAAAATCGCAAAAACGTAAAAAAAAAAAAAAAACTAGTAATGTGGTTCATCCGGTTGAGGAATTTTGATAGATAAGCCTTCTAAGCTGTTGTTACTGCATACTTTGAAGATTAATTATGTGGAATTAAGTGTCATGAAGACGATTTGTCATAGAAGATGACTTGAAAACAGACGAAATCCTTGGTGTGCTTCATTGTCTTTATTCAAAATTTCTAATTAATACTCTAGGTGAGCACTAGAAATCTATTCTTAATAACTGCTAGATTTTGTGTAATCTCATTTAACTAGCTGCTATTTGCTGAGGTGCATCCTGTACTTCCCTCACACCATCTAACGTGTGTATTGTTAAGGACAAATTAAACGTTGAATAAATTACCATTTATGAAAAATTGATCCATTTTATAATTGGATTAACTGCAGTAAAAGAGAACATCGTATGAGTGTTTCATAGCAGATTTTTTACTAGCGTTACTTCTAAGTAGATAACCGGAAGTATTGTGATCGTGTCAGATATTTGATAAGAGTTTTCACCGCAAATACACGTTTTGGCGCCCCACAATACGAAAAAAATCTGATGTGAAACACTCACACAACTTTCTCTTACTCCAGTTCTCCAAATTATAATTGACAGCTTTTATAGTTTGTGTACCAAATTTAATAAGATTCGTCGAAAACTGAAAAAATTGTTCAGTAAAAGCGCACTTCCGGTTTACTAATTTTCTTGAAACTCGGAATTTTGGCCATGTATTTATTTCTAATTAATTTTGTTTGGATGATACAATTGTATAATCAACTGTGATAGCACTTTAGAGAAAAATAACCCCACCCCTCCCCCAGAAGTGCCCTTAAATGAATTTTCCTGTAGAAATGTTTCAAATAAAAGTTGTAGCTCTTTGTATGTGTAGTTGATATAGCAAGTTTAAAGAAAATCTTCGGAGCCATTTTTGAGAAAATTGCAAAAACTTAAAAAAAACAACTAGTAAAGTGGTACTTCCGGTGAGGAATATTGACACATAACGCACCGTCAGATCCCATGGTGATACCTAAACGTAATATCAAGTTTGAACTTTCTACGATTTTTCGTTTTTGAGCTATGCTGTTCACACACACACACACACACAAAACATTTTCTAAAAACCACTTTTTCGGACTCAGGGGACCTCAAAACGGATATTTCCGGTGAAAACTCGATATCGAAAATTTGACACGATTACAATACTTCCTCTTACTAGGAGTAAGAGAAAGTAAAAACAATACTTCCTCTTACTAGGAGTAAGAGAAAGTAATAGTAGATAACGCACCGTCAGATCCTATGGTGATACGTAAACGTAATATTAAGTTTCAACTTTCTACGGTTTTTCATTTTTGAGCTATGCTGTTCACATACACATACACAGGCCATTTGCTAAAAACCACTTTTTTTGAACTCAGGGGACCTCAAAACGGATATTTTCGGTGAAAACTCGATATCGAAAATTTGACACAATTACAATATTTCCTCTAACTAAGGAGTAAGAGAATGTAAAAAGTAAAAGCCTATTGAAATGAAACTTAAAGTAAACGAAACTTCCAAAAAAAAAACCACCAGTCGAACCATTTTTTTACATTCTCTTACTCCTAGTAAGAGGAAGTATTGTAATTGTGTCAAATTTTCGATATCGAGTTTTCACCGGAAATATCCGTTTTGAGGTCCCCTGAGTTCAAAATAGTGGTTTTTAGCGAATGGTCTGTGTGTGTGTGTCTGTGTGTGTGTATGTATGTGAACAGCATAGCTCAAAAACGAAAAATCGTAGAAAGTTCAAACTTGATATTACGTTTAGGTATCACCGTGGGAGCTGACGGTGCGTTATGTGTCAATATTCCTCAACCGGAAGTACCACTTTACTAGTTGTTTTTTTTAAGTTTTTGCAATTTTCTCAAAAATGGCTCCGAAGATTTTCTTTAAACTTGTTATATCAACTACACATACAAAGAGCTACAACTTTTATTTGAAACATTTCTCCAGGAAAATTCATTTAAGGGCATTCTGGGGGAGGGGTGGGGTTAGGTTTTCATCTTAACTGCTGTTTCAGTATATTAGACAATTCTGTCATCTAAATAATGTTAATTAGAATTAAATATGTTGTTGAAATTCCGAGTTGGAAAAAAAATAGATAACCGGAAGTGCGTTTTTACTGAAATATAATTTTCAGTTTTCTGGTATTTTCTCGAAAATGGCTCGAACGATTTTCTTTAAACCAGTTTTGTTAACTATACATATAAAGAGCTACAACTTTTATTTGAAACTTTTCCCCTGATAAATTCATTTAAGGGGACTTTTGGGGGAGGGGGGTTATGTTTTTCTTTAAAATGCTATCACAGTTGATTATACAATTCTGTCATCCAAATTGAAATAACTAGAAATTAATATATGACCCAAATTCCGAGTTTCAAGGAAATTAGTAAACCGGACAGTTTTACTGGACAGTGTTTTCACTTTTCGACGAATTTCATTAATTTGGTACAACTAACTATAAAATTTGTCAATTATAATTTTGAGTACTGGAGTAAGAGAAAGTTGTGTGAGTGTTTCACACCAGATTTTTTATTAAACGTATGTATAAAGTAGTATGCTGAATCATAATATAACTCAATACATACATACGTATATAGAATTGAAATTTTCTAAAGCTACTAATTAAGGTAAATTAAATAGAGGAAAAGTTTATGGTATCTTTGTACAAACATTTTAAAACAAAATTATGATGGTTTGTTTTTTTAATGAAATATTAAACAAACATGAATCTGAAAATTCATTTGGTAGAGAATAAACTAAAAATATAAATCCTCAAATATTTTCTTTCTTTATTCAATGTAAACTGTGCCGTACTGCTTATTACATGGATTTCAAATATTTAATTTTCTTCGTACTAGAGAAAATAAAATAAAATAAAAAAAAAGGAAATGTATACGATAAAATCTAGAGATAAAAAAGTAAATAGAAAAACAATTACCTAACCAGGTTTAAAGAAAGGAAAGAAAAATAAACACTAACTTTTTCTTTCTTTTTTTTTTTTGTTTTTTAAATAAAAAAGGACCACACATAAAGCTTGAGGATTGAATAAGGTTTTCTTAGCGAAATGAGGGGGAGTGGTTTGAGCTGGAATGGGATGAACCTTATATATTGAACAGGGACTTAAAGGGACTGGGGGTCTTAAACCTATCAACAAATCTCTGTAATATGGAACTTGAGAAACTCTTAATTCAATCAACTTTTCAAGTTGAGACTATTTGTTTCACCAAAGATTTTATTTCCTCATGAGGTGGTAATCTGAGAGCCTTAGTGCAAATTTCCATACAGTTTTTGTTTGGACTTAAAACTCTGTTTGAAGTCCAATAAATTAGTTTTAAAAAAAATCTATTTTTTTTCCTGTTTTACCTTTCTTTCCTTGTCAAATTTTCATCTTATTCTTATTCTTATCCTGATCTACCCGAAGGTTTAGAGGCAAAAATTTCGCCACTGATCTCTATTTAGCGACAAGCTTCTGGCGCTTGCCCAATCGCTGCCTCTGGCCGCAATTATCTTCTTCACATTGTCCTCCCAGGTCCATCTCCTTCTTCCTCTCGGTCTTTTACCCGTAAGTTTCATTTCAAGAGTTTTTCGGGGTATCCTGCTTTCCGCCATTCTGCACACGTGCCCGAATTACCTCAATTGCCCTCTTTCCACAGTTTGGATAAGGGGTTCAACTTTGAGAGCTGTTCGAATTGTGGCATTTCTTATCCTGTCTCTCTTCGACTTCCCCTCGATTTTCCTGATGTACCTGTAGTGGAAGAAGAAATGCAAAAATAAATAGTTTTGAAAATATTTTATGTGAAATAATTTTGGCAAAAATAATGTATTTTAGAGTCAGATCCTGTAATTTAAGGTCATTGCTATTAGGGAAACAAAGGCACAAGAATCCGTTAAATTAATACAATGCCACTTGGCCAATTGTTTTGTAAGACAAGGCATTCTTTCGGATAGTCTGCATTCTGCTTTCAAACAAGATACAGTTTGTGGTAGACACCGAAGCAGAACACTTGTTTTTCGCTCTCTTAGGATCAGTGCATATTAATAAGTTAATAATTCCTTGCAAATAACTTGTAGTTATTATTTTAATAGAATATATTTATTGTTAGCAGTGGTGACTACTTTCTTATTACTAATACTTCACTCTCTTAAACATATATACTTACAAGCCCTTTTACTAAACCGCTCGTGCTACACAAGCTACCAGCACACAATCACACAACATCACCAATTACATTTCATACCGTACCTCAGCTGCTTGGATGCGGATCTTTTCATTTTCTTTCAGGGCCCAGGATTCACATGCGTAGGTGAGAGTTGGAACATAGATTGACCGATATACTGCCAGTTTTGTCTCTTTTGCAACTTCCTTTTTGCTTAAGAAATTCTTATTAATGGCGCAAAATATCTTTACTGCAGCATTTAGCCTTTGGTTAAGTTCGTCCCTCAACTTGCTGATGGCATTAAGCGTTACTCCGAGGTATTTAAAGGAGAACACTTGTTCAATTTCGTGGCCTTTAGCTTGTAATATTGGCTCCTATTTCTGCTGATCTTGACACTACCATGCACTTGGTTTTCTCCAAGCTTATTTCCATGTTTCTCTTCTTCAAACTCCGACGCCCATATATCTACATTTTTCTGGAGCTTTTCTCTGCTGCCCGCCAGGAGGATTAAGTCATCAATGTAAGAAGTATAGAGGCTGAAGCTTCCAGTGTCCAAGATGCATTGCACTGGTTCGTTCATTGCAGCTTCATCATTATGTCGTTCAACAGCAATATAAGCAGCAGCGGACTTAGTATGTCTCCTTGTCTAACCCCCACAGTGATAAAGAATTCTATAGATCGCTATTTGAGTTCGTACATAGTTTCGGCATGTCCTGTAGAAACTCTTAATGCGTGAGAACAATGCCTTTGCTTACATTTCTGTTGTGGAGGGAGGCCCACAAATTTTTGTGTTTTTTTTTTTTTTCATAATGGAGCTTTATAGTAAGTAAATTATGTTTTGAGATCCCCTGATTACAATTAAAATACTTTATATATATACAAATATAGATACATAAAATGGGTACTTTATTAAAGTAACTAATACAACTTTGAATGAAAGAAAAATAATCACTTTTTCTGACAGGGTCGAGGATCGCCTGCCAAAGCTAGAGATAAGATTCATATTAGCATATCTTATATACTTTACAATTCGCAAATTGTGAGCAGAACAACCGTCTAATTGAAACTACATGCGATGGCGAAAAAAAGGCAATGGCGTTTCTCAAAAAATTGAAAAAGAAATCAATAGTTAAATTGTTTTCAAAAAAAAAAGCATTAACAGAAAAAAATCATTCAATCATTGATCATTTAGAAACATTGATGAATTTAGATTCTTTAATCCAATGAATAGTCGATTAAAGTATCTGCGATTTTGACACTCAAAATATACATATATAAAAAATCTGGGGAAAAAAAATCATTTAGTAAAGTGGTAATTAAACGCACTTCCGCTCATCTGATTTTTTCAAACTCGGAATTTCAACAATACATTTAATCCTAATTAACATTATTTAGATGACAGAATTGTCTAATAAACTGAAATAGCACTTTACGGGAAGCCGTAACCCCACCCTTCCCCCATCAGTGTCCTTAAATGAATTTTTTCGGAGAAATGTTTCAAATAAAAGTTGTAGATCATTGTATGCTTAGTTGATATCCCAAGTTTAAAGAAAATCGTTGGAGCCATTTTTGAGAAAATTGCAAAAAAGCAAAAGAACCAACTAGTAAAATGGTATTTCCGGTTGAGGGATTTGACAGATAACTTACTGTCAGATCCCATGGTGTTCTTAAACGGAATATCAAGTTTCAACTTTCTACGGTTTTTTGTTTTTGAGATATGCTATTCACAACCAAACATGCACACACACATAGAACATTTTCTAAAAACCACTTTTTCGGACTCAGGGTACCTCAAAACGGATCTTTTCTGTGAAAACTCAATATCGAAAATTTGATACGATTACAATACTTCCTCTTAACTAGGAAGTAAGTGAAAGTAAAAATGTAAATGACAGACAAACATAATCATCTTCTCTCAAGTTACAAGATGCAGTCTGTAACTTTTAAAATTATACGTTTTTAAATACATCTCGTATTGTGTCTTTTGAAAATCCTAATGTTCTCGCAGCCTGTACTAGTGATGAGTACAATTTTCGGCCAAATGAGTAAAATATCTAATTCCGTATGTTGGGGGTACAAAAAAAAATATTTAGAATGGAAGGGACGGGGGGAAATTTCAGGGCGTTGTGTGATCCATTGATAGGTTGATTATAAATCAGAAATATGGGTGTCCAGACAACGACACAAATATATTATAAACACATAGTCTGGATTGACAAATAATTAAAATTAAAATTAATAATTGTTCCAAAGCCGAGAGAAGTATAAAGTATGAACATAGGTGTCCAGACAAACACACAAATATTTAAAACACACAGTCCTGGACAGACAAATAATTAAAATTAAAATCAATAATTGTTCCAAAGACAAGTGAAGTATAAAGTATGAACATAGGTGTCCAGACAAACACACAAATATTTAAAACACACAGTCCTGGACAGACAAATAATTAAAATTAAAATCAATAATTGTTCCAA
>JAAEAF010006560.1:0-51738 GCA_011037195.1 Triatoma infestans | reverse complement strand
CGTCTCACAAACTCTACAAAAGGGGTCACAGGCATGAGTCCCATTGTGTAGACATGTCTCCTTAAGTCACAATGCCCAGTGAGGAAGCCAACCAGATGCCTGAGAGAGGTCCGTGAAAGACATCGGATCCCCGCTACTCAAAGTTCCGTCCCTAAAAATAGGAGGAAGCTCAAATATAGTATTCTCCGTTTAAATATCCATTACCACATCTGATAAGAAAGTTTCAGGAGAAAATCCATCAACCAGAAATGTGACTTTACTGAATGCTTGGTTCAGTTTTCCGCCATTTTCTCGATAATGGTTCCAATGATTTTCTTTACACATCGTATACTATTTACTTTTCTAACTACTTTATATCTGTAGAGCTGAGGGGTCTGTAATTATTTTAAATCTGTAGGCGTAAATTATTTGTCCGATACTGTTTGCAGCCAAAGAGAATAGCATGATGTAATAGCAAGAGAGAATTACATCAGCAAGAGAGAGCAGACAGACTAGAGTATTAAGAGAGAGAAGACAGACCCTCTCTGGTACTCGCTGACTTAAGCAGGCTGAGTGGGAGAACCTGTATATAAGCCAGTGGGGGATCTAGAAATCTATCTATCAGATTCAACCATACATCGCATCGTGCCATATCTCTATTCCCACCATTTTATACTATAAAATCATTACAAGTCCAGTTTGTGCAAACTTATAGCTATATTATAACAGTGTCTTCGTATCTCGTCTAATTCATCTAACCTAATTTCTCTCCTCATCAACTCCATTATATATCTATAAATATCTAACACTTTTTCTTGATGAAAATCGGTTAACCGGAAGTACGACTTCACGGAATCAATTTTTTAGATTTTTTTTTAATTTCCTGAAACGGCTGCAATGATTTCCTCACTAAACTGTACGGAATGCCAACCGCACTGATGTAACCTGTCACTTTTATTTTTACCATTTTTACGAAAAAAATTATTTTAAGTAGTTCTATGGAATTTGTGACATTAAACTTCAAAAAATGCATGTGCTAAATTAAATATTATTGGCACTCTCTTCTGGACTAAAATGCAATCATTCGACTACCTACCAAGGGAGGTACTTACCCTTCCACTCCCACTATATTTATGATAGAGGACAAATGAATAAAATTCGAGTTAAAAGAAAATTTGGCATTTTATATAAAAAATAAGTAAGTAAAGTAATAATGCCTATTTTTTCAGGGGGGCTTAACGTCCAACTACCAAATTAGGTGTCGTGGACGGGGGGCGGAAGCACCTACTTTACTGTTAACATTTTTCATACCAATATAAAATTTAGTTATACGCGGGACTCGAACTGGGGTCCTCCCACTTACAAGTCCATACTCATAACCACTACACCAAACACCCGCCCGGACATTTTATATATAATTGTATTAAAGGAGTGACTGTTTTACAGCAGGATTGTCTGTAATCCTATAATGTAATTTCTTGCAGAAGCCGATATGCTAGAATGAAGTAAAAAGTAAGAAAGTGAATAATAGATTAAGCTGAACACCAGGCTGAGAAAGCAATATGCTATAACGGTCCCATCTCATAACCTCGCACTAACTTTACAATCAAGTTAAGTCATTTTTTTCTTTTTTCAGATAAATTAACATTTCTAGGGTGTTCTGTGGGAGCTGCAGTTGGAGCTGTCTATGAAGTGCCACTTCAGCTTCCTAGAAAGAGTGCCATTTCAGACATAACGTATCGTTTCTACCATGAAAGTACTCATCAAGTACACAACTGAAACAACTCATTTACACGCTTGCACTTGCTGTTCACGGATTTTGACCCGAACAGCTTGGGGAGTGTGTTTAAGCCTGGCCCCACATGCCAACTAAATGGAATAATCAACTTCTAGCATTTTGCAATTTTTTTTTTTTTTACATATTTTGTTCACACAAACACATTGTACTTTGTGTTTTGTTCACACATGTACAGTGAAGCCGCTAAAAACATTATTTTCATACTCATTCGATTTCAAACACACACAGACATACACACACACACGGTGAACACTAATGTTATTTTCGTACTCATTCGATTTCAAAACATACATTTCCGGTGAACACTAATGTTATTTTCGTACTCATTCGATTTCTAAACATACATTTCCGGTGAACACTAATGTTATTTTCGTACCCATTCGATTTCAAAACATACATTTCCGGTGAACACTAATGTTATTTTCGTACTCATTCGATTTCAAAACATACATTTCTGGTGAACACTAATGTTATTTTCGTACTCATTCGATTTTTAAACATACATTTCCTGTGAACACTAACGTTTACAAATTGGTTAGGATTGCGATACTTCCTCTAACGAAGCTCAAGCTTAATATTCCGTCACGTAAGTACCTTTTTACTGTCCCTTACTCCTAGTAAGAGAAAGATCCTAGCTTCCTGGAAATTTTGGTTATTACGATCGTGGCAGATTTTCGAAATTGAGTTTTTTACTTGTTTTTTGGTCCTCCGAAACACTCACACGCTTTTTCTTACATCTTTTAATACAGTTATATATAAAATGACATATTTTCTTTCAGTACAAATTTTACTTGTGTCCTAACATAGTGGGCGATAAGTACCAACCTATTAATCTTGGCAGGTAGAGAAGTTATTGATTATATTATGGCCCAGTAGAGCGCTCTAAATACACTGAACCAATTACTACATATAACATTTGAAAATTAATGTCACGAATCTGTACAACTATCCAGAAAATAATACATTTTTATCTGTGAAGTTAGCACACCAAGTTTAATGGAAATCTTTACAATCATTTTCGAGAAAATTCTAGAACCCCCCCCCAAAAATCAACTTTTCTGGATATATGTTACAAATAAAAAGATATACTACAAAATCTAAACAAACAAAAAAAAAACCTGGGAAAAAGCAATTCAATCAATTCGCACGTCCGCTTGATGATGGATTTTGACGGAAATTTTGGTATGAGATGAGCTGGAAGCATCTAAACGGTATACCAACCAACCAACCAACCGTATAGCAATATCTTTTCTTTTTTTATCCAACGCCCTCATCCGTTGGCCTTCTTGGCCATCATTCAACTCCTCGCAGCCCAGTACAGTGCGGCTTGGTTTTTCAGAGACGATTCTTGTAGGCCACTTTCTCACATCCTGCAACGCCGCACAAGTAAGTGGTCCGCATCCATTTTTACCATACGGCACAATGAGCAAATGGGCGAATCAACCACACCAATTCTATGTAAATATTTATTCAAGTAGTCATGTCCAGTGGCCAATCTGAAGCATGCTAAAGCGCACTGCCTAGGCAAGTCACTAGGCAGTCGGCTTTGGGGGGTCGCATAATGGAGTCTATCGCTTGCCCTTTGAACATCGCCGCATGTATTCATTCATCCAGCATTAACCGGAAGTACTTTGCTGCCACTTTTTTTTGCCGTGTACAGTGAAATCCTTTTATTAGGCTGCTGCATTTATTGCTGCTTGCTTTGGCTAGTGTGTCCGCCGACTCATTGCCAGGTATATCGCAGTGGCTTGGTATCCACTGCAACACTAAATCTCTTCCCTATCGGATGAGACTGTCGGCTAGGTCCTTACAGCATTCCACGGTTTCCAATACCAACTTTCACTTCTTGAGATTTTTTGTTTTTAAGATATTTTGTAAGAAAAAAATGAAACAAATCCGTCAACATGAAGTGCGCCTTTGCTGAATTGTTTTGTCAGTTTTTTCGTGATCTTTTGGGTCGGGTTTTATTAAACTGGGTCGATTTCTTTATATTAATTAGTCTATTTCTTTATACTAATAGTTCTATCACTTCAATTTGAAAGTAGCTCAATAAAGTAATGTAAAGTAATTTTTCAGACGAGCTTTACGTCCAACTACTGATCAAACATCGTAGTCTGAGGCTGGACTCTTTTATTATTACATTAACGATGTACTAACGACTCTTTTACATTAACGATCTACCGGCAATGTTTGATAATGATGATATAATTAGGCCATATTTATATGCCGATGATCTTGCAGAACAAGTTAGAAATGCAGATAACATATCCGTTAATAACTGCATTAAATCTATAATCGATTGATGTGCTGCTAATAAGCTAAGTTTAAACCAGGACAAAATACAAGAGATTACTATTAAATTAGGAAATTATGTTGGGACTGGAAAAGCTATCAATTTCTTAGGCATTTATTTACATAGATTCAAAACAGAACTAGACAGATCAAGTTAATAACTTCATGGGTAAAGTGTCTCGTGGAATCTATGTTTTGAGAAAATTAAGAATGTCGGGTGACTTGGAAGCTTTAAAGTTGGCATATTTTACGTATGTTCATAGCCATTTGTGATATGGTACTATAATTTGCGGTAATGCTGCCGAATGTAAAAAAATATTTAGGTTACAAAAGAAGGCAATTAGAGTCACTTTGGGTTTAGACTCGAGTGTATCTTATCGTTCTTTGTTTAAGAAATTAACATAATGACACTATCAGCCGTATTTATTTTTCAATGCCTCGTCTACGTAAAGTGCAATGAAGGTCAATTTCTATGTTTCTCGCAAGTTCATGATCATTTCACCAGAAAACGCAATAATCTTGTCCAGAATAGAAACAGGTTGAGAAAAGTTCGTACCAGCTTCCATAGTTTGTCCATCTCTCTTTACAACTATTTACCAGAGAATATAAAAAATAATACTTTGAAGTGTTTCAAAACTAATGTTAAAAAACTGTTATTAGTTCACCCGATGTATGAGATACATGAATATTTTAAAATTAAGTTTTTGTCTTTACAATTTTGTGAATTCAAATTATATTGTAACTTGACCTTGCCAATAAGGATGTAGCTTATTTTTCTGGCAATAAAATGAAATATCAAAAAAAAATATCCAAATTACTACATTTTGTTCGGAAAAATGGGACCTGGAGTGTGTTAGGAGAGCTCAGTTATGAAACTTTTCCTTAAACAGTTATTTTATTATACCGTACGATTCAACCACCCAACTCATTTTCTTGACTGTCAAGGCGTTTTTTCCTTCATCAACTACAGTTGGCTTTACCAAATACAAAAAAAAAAAAAATCTGGTGTGAAACACTCACACAACTTGCTCTCTGACTACAGTCAATACAATTATAAAAGTGATCAATTTTCTTCAAAGTTGGCACTGCACACTTAGTTGCCCTAAGCATATTCACGGCTTTTAATATTTTTCTAAAACTTTCTTGGGATGCCATGCCCATTTTTTGAACAATTTTACTCCTTAAAGTACTGTTTTTCAACATAAATTCAAATAAAAATTATGATTTTTTTAAATTTAAGGCCCGTTAACATCTGGTCACTGGCGCCTGAGCCTTCTCAGTGCATTGCCGACCTCTGGTTACAGACAACACCGTCCATCACCGGACAGTGAGCTGTATAGGCTCCTAGGAAGAAAAATCATATATGACCGCCCACAACGTTGACGGCATTTATATGACTCCAGTGCCGCAGCGGTTACAATTGGTGGTCATCATATGTATGTATAGATTGTGCTGCATGTGTGCTGATTGCGTTATAATGGAGTCCTCGCGGAACGGATATTGCGGCAAAAAATAGTTGAAAGAAAAATAGCAAAAAATCAAGTCTAGAAGCTATCTATCTATTTACTGCAATGATTATTAAGACAAACCACACTTTTGTCTTCACTGTTTTAATGTAGTTCATAACAATTTTTTGTATTTGTTTTTTTTTTTTATTATTATATATGTATATTATAATTTTATATAGAAGCTGTAATCACAAAAACCTTTTTCTATCAAAATTGTTAAAACCTCAAAAATATGAATATAATTAAGTAACAGCGGCCATTTTAAAGAAATAGGCAGTTATTCTATGTAAGTAATAGCGGTCATCAGGGTTGGCTCTAGAAATTTTATCGCCCCGTGCAATCTTTCGAATGTCGAAAGGATGCTCTCGTCACTCTTGGGGATTGTCCATGTTTCAGACCCATAGACGAGCACTGTGCGGATCAATGTTTTGTACAAGTGGATCTTTGTGTTTCTACAAAAAAGACAGCTTTTTATATGACAGTTTAGTCCGAAGTAGCATCTATTACAAGCCATCACTCTGTTTCTTATCTCTTCGGACACGTTATTGCTTCCAATAACCAACGAACCTAAGTAGCAAAACCTATCCACTTACTCAAAACTATAATCGCCTATTGCTATAGATCGCGCTAAAGGCGAGGTTGTCGCTCCACCAGCATGCGTATATTTGGTTTTTGCCAAATTCGAGTACCAGCCCGAGCTTCTTAGCCGCCCTTTCCATTTCGAGAAATACATTCTTCATAGAGTCGAACGATCTCCCGATGACGTCGATGTCGTCAGCATAAACAAATATCTGGACAGACTTACGGAATATCGTCCCACCTGTCTGTATCCCAAAATCTCGCACAACCTTTTCGAGGGCTAGATTAAACAACAGACATCAACAACAGACAACAATGCATCTCCTTGTCTTACCACCTTTGCGCGTGCTGAAGCTGGATGAGAGTTGCCCTTTTGCACTCCGCTCCTTCCATCGTGAATCTAACAAGAGGAACAAGTTTAGGCGGAATACGCATTTCCAACATGGACTTATACAGCATATGCTGCTTTGAAATCTACGAAAAGATAGTGGGTTTGCAAATTGAATTCCCTCCCTTTCTCCAGTATCATAAGTAGAGAGAATATTTGATTTATATTGGATTTATCTCGCCGAAATCCACATTGATACCCACCTATCTCAGCATCTACATAAAGAAGGAGCCTTGCATATATGACGCTGGAGAGGATCTTGTAAATGCAATTCAACAACGAGATTCCTCTGTAATAACTAATTCCAGTTGATTCCCCTTTTTATAAATTTTCATTTCATAATAATTTATTAATATTAAAACAAAATAATTCAAGCAATAGATTTGCACATTCTCGTCGTTTCCCTTACATAAAGTATATAAATTCAAAGTTAGTGACAGAGGAAATTATTTTGGGGTTAAGGAGAACTTCCTTTAAAGAGATACACTTCGTTCTTGGAAACAATTTGGCGGGTGGTGACATTGATGCTAGTCCGATTATGTTACATAATGAGAAAGACATTGGTGGTAATGCCACAATTCCGCTGACGTCTATTTCTTCCTGTGCTATCACGCGAGTTCAAAACAGGAAATTAGTCACTCAAGATAATCCATCCTCATTATATATCGATCTTTCAGGAACTATAATGGAAAAAATATTTACAAAATTCTCAGACAAACAGGAAGAAACAGCCACACCTTTTTCCTTATTAGGAAGTGATAATCTGAGTTTATTCGGGAATTAATTGATAACTCATAGATTAAAGCTCTTTTAAATATCGCTATTAATGAAGAAGAAATTTCTGATCACCCTAATTGGAATTTATATTAAAAATGGTATTTTAATGCGTACATATAGACCCCCTAGAATAGAATAGAATAGAATCGGGGGGTGGGTGAGCCTCATTCCACTGCGACCTACAAATTGAGGTCTATTGTGGATCCCCTTAAATTACAGAACAGCCCCCAGCCTTGCCCTCTTATCAATCCTAGCAAAGCTGAGAGCGGCTCCGTCATGAAGCTTTCAGCTTCGGGATTGCCCGTCCCCAGTTGAAGAAACCTAATCCTCGCCAGGCCGGCGCACTCACAAAGGATGTGCGCCGGGGTCTCCTCCTCTACCTTGCAGAATCGGCATACCGCACTATCCGCAAGTTGTAGGTGGTGCATGTGTCTATTCAGCCTACAATGCCCTGTTAGTAGACCCACAATTAACCTTATATCCCTTCGGGTTTGGCTCAGTAGGTCTTTGGTAAATTTAGGCAAATGTCTTTTGATGAAGAGCTTTGCCTGCCTCTGTCCTGGTGTTCCCTCCCACCAACGCAGACGCTGATCTTCTATCCACCCCTTGATAGAAGTTTGGATGAGGCTCCTGGACAAGCCGCAGAAGGGTTCGGGGCCTATAAAGGTATCCTGCGAGCCCTCCCTCGCTAGGGCATCCGCCCTCTCATTGCCCAGGAACCCCGCATGTCCCGGCACCCAGGCGAGTGTCAGTTTATTCCGAGTACCCACCTCGGTGAGGGCAAGTAGGCAGTCCCACACCAGTCTTGAGACTATTTGGTGTGAGGAAAGTGCCTTCAGGGCTGCCTGACTGTCGGAGTATATGGCCACTCTTCTACCCACTATCCTTTGCCTTATAATCTCCCTAGCGCAGAGTTGTAACGCCACGACTTCAGCCTGAAAGACCGTGGCGTACTTCCCTAGGCTGGCCTTAATTTTAACTTTAGGCCTGCCCCCGTAGACCCCAGCTCCGACCCCAGTCGGAGTTTTGGATCCATCTGTATACCAGATCGAGTTACCGAACAGGGGTGGGTCGCAGCCCCATTCGCCTCTGCTCGGTATGACAATATGGAAGTTCCTTTCGAAAAAATACTTAGGAACCATCCTATCCGTTGGCATCCCCAGAAGATAGTCCGCCTTGATTTCCTCAATCAACCTCTGGTTATTACGATCATGCCTAGAGGTGATGGGAGGCGGCCCCTGCAGGAGCCTATGTATTCCCATTCTGGCTTCGCCTAGAACGAGAATGTGTAATGGTGGCAGATTGAGGAGGACTTCCAACGCCGCAGTCGGGGTGGTCTTCATGGCCCCCGTGGAACCAAGGCATGCTCGCCTTTGGATCCCACCGAGCCTTTCCACCGCCCCCTTCTGCAACGTTTTGGTCCACCAAACTACCGACCCATATGTAACCATGGGTCTGATGATCCTGGTGTAGATCCATAGTGACAAACTTGGGCGCAAGCCCCAGTTTCTCCCACAAAGCCGTCTGCATCTATTAAATGACGCATCGGCTCTGTGAGAAATTTTGTCAATGTGTTGGTTCCAAGTGAGTCTTCGGTCGAAAGTAACGCCAAGGTACTTCGCCTCCGTCGCAAATGGAATCGGGGTGTGCCCAAGTAATGGAGGCCTAAGGCCTTCCAACTTGTGGCGCAACGTGAAAGGAACTATTATGGCTTTGTGGGGGTTTATGGACAAGACCTCCTCCCTACACCAATTCCTAACCAGGTTTAGAGCTGCTTGAAGCCGCTCTGCAATCGTAGTAGGGTATTTGCCTCTTACCACGATTGCCAAATCATCTGCGTAGCCTAGGCAGTCAAAGCCCCCCTATGTGACTGCAGAAGTCGAATGGGAGGTAAAACACCAGTTAGTTGTAAAACTTATAATAAAATATTAAACAATTTCTATTTAATTTAGAAGCCGGTCCAAAAGTCGCGCACAACAACTGCCCCCTGCGCGGATATATTATTGCATTGTCCATGTGAATGGATCCGATATCTTATTAAACATCTAACTAAATTCATTGAATATTTTATTGGTGTTTAACATATATAACCTTATCAGAGACGTCTTCATGTTACGATCTCTAATTCCTAGCTATCAAGCCATTATTTTGTTGACCACTGAGGTAATACATGTATTTTCTGTGAAAACTCATTTCGAAAATTTGACTGAATGAAATAATTCCTTTTACAGCAAGTAAAAAAGGAAAACAAAGTATATATTAATTGCAACATGTACTATATTCACATTATATGGTATAGTAACTGTATGATATAACTTCTCTATCGAAATCAACCACCTACATAAATATTATGGAGAACTAAATATTCAGTAAAATTTTAACTTTGAAGATAGTTTTTCAATAAAGAACAGATAGTAATGATTTAAATTACATTATTCAAAACATTTACATTTGCTTTTTTCAATTGCACTATACCAATGTGTACATATATTTGCACTGTACTGAATTGTATTGCTAAAAAATTTGTTGCCCTCAAAAAATCTGCCATTTGAATGCGGTTGCGTTGCAACTCACCTGTAAATCAGGCATAACCATGAATCGTACTAACTTGTGCTTATCTACTTTTATCAAAAAATCATTTAAACAATTACTTGTAGGCAAGAGTGAAATAAATTAAATTGCATACACTAAACTTCTAATTATGAATTGAAATGAATAGATCATAAGTTGTTAACGTCTTTAAAGCGATTGATGGAATCATGTAATGAATAAAATAAATCTGTTGAATTAATTAAAAAAATAAAAAATAAATAAAATAAATATTGATCGAATATCGAACATTGATTTCTACTTTTTTTAATAGAATGCGCTGATAGTATTCACCTTCTAATGCTCCTCCATCTCGTTAGATATCACTAATATAGAGCAACTGTTACTCACCAAGCTCAGGTAACTTAAACAATATTTTACCATTTGAATATAGTAAACGTGCTACATATTGCATATTAAAGAGAATTTAATCCCTATAAATTCTTAATGTAGTACGAGCGAGTCGTAAAATTTTGCAGAATTTTTCAGTTTTGAGATCCGGGTATGAAAAAAAAAGTTAATTAGCAATCTGCATGTGTTTTTGATATGTATATGGGTGCATGTATTATAAATATAATTTAAAAAAAAATCATGAAGCCTAAATTGGGGGTTCTCAGTTTAGGTATCACGACCGGTTCCGACCGACGGTTCAAAATCTGCCTGTCAAAATTCGTAGTCCGACTTATTTATATATGAGGCATGTCTAGTAAGTAAGTGTACTGAATTTTTGTAGGTTACAAACATTTTTATTTGAAAAAAAAAAATTACCTGGTTACATTAGTACATATGTAAGCTATTTTTCGACATAGTCACCATTCCTCTCAATGCAGGTGGTGAACCGGGGTATTAATTTTTTGATGCCTTCCTCGAAGTAGTTTCCCGCCAACCCCTTCGTCCACTTCTCCACCTCCCCTTCACCTCCTCGTCGGTTGAAAACCTTTTTCCACCCATGTGCAGCTTCAGGGAGGTAAAGAGATAGTAATCTGAAGGTGCTAGGTCAGGGGAATGCGCGGGATGGTTCAGGACATCCCATTTAA
Source organism: Triatoma infestans (assembly GCA_011037195.1). NCBI lineage: Eukaryota > Metazoa > Arthropoda > Insecta > Hemiptera > Reduviidae > Triatoma > Triatoma infestans. The sequence continues at coordinate 40,791 of JAAEAF010006560.1, read as the reverse complement.
ACGAGGCAAGCAGTTCCTTCGTGGCGTTGGCCGTGTGTGGTCTGGCGTTGGCCGTGTGTGGTCTGGCATTGTCGTGCAGCAGGCAGACTCCCTTTGTCAGCATGCCTCTCCTTTTGTTCTGAATCGCCCTCCGCAATTTTTTTAGGGTCTCACAGTATCTTGCAGAGTTGATGGTCTCCCCTTGAGGCATATATTCAATTAAAATTATGCCTTGACAGTCCCAAAACACGGATGCCATGATTTTCTTAGCTGAAATTGTGGTTTTGAACTTTTTGGCGGAGGGTGAAGAGGTGTGACGTGACTGTTGAGACGGCCTTTTGGTTTCAGGTGTGTAGTGTGCAACCCAAGTTTCATCTCCAGTAATGATGGAGCGGAGAAATTCATCTCCATGGAATTGGTAGCGTCTCAGAAACTCTTGCCCGACCTTGAATATTTCACACTTGGCGGGAGATTGGATTGACATTTTTCAAGAAACGTATTGTCGCGTCGACAGTTCTCAACGTATTGACCTCGAACTGGTCTCGTTGCGGAGGGAGGAATCAGGCTACACGACAGTGTAGCCAACATGTCGAAAACAAAATCCCTCCAGCTGTGAGAGCCTCAGTACACTTACTTACTGGACATGCCTCGTATATATATATTTTTTTTGTTTTTCACCAAAATGGCTGCACTAATATTCTCTCCATTTCGCACGCACACTAACCACAGACTTTTAAGTGAAATATTTCATGATTATCACTTTTTATTTAAATCATTGTTCCAGGAAAATTGATTTTTTGGAAGTTCTGAGGGCGCAATCTACTCAGATTTCCCTCCAAAGTGCTATTTCAATATACCGTATCATTGTACTCACTATATAATACACAGAAAAATTAAATATGAGGGTTATTCAATGTGTAAAGCGACAAAAGGTGTATTAAATGATCTCAGCTATTTCTCGACATAATCCCCTACTAATACATTTGTATACTTGTCCCATTTCTCTACCAGTTTTTTTATGCCGCAATAATTTTTTTTTTTTCTTGATGTTATCCCTTCTGCATATTTATGTTCACTTCTTCGTTGCTGTGGTAGTTGATGCCACTTAATGTCTCTTTGAGCATGCCTGACAGAGAGTGTATAAACTAAATTTGCTCTGTGCAAATCTATGTTATTATACTGTTTGATAAACGTATCCTGATGATGGGCGCCCACCAGTCGACGACCACAAAAAGAAGCAGGCTGTCATGGAAAATATCTCTGATGCAGACAAAAAGAAATCTGAGTTGAGAGATATGGTATATTTCCCATCCTAATTTTTCGCTAATTTCAAACGTTTTGCAGTATGCGGGCGAGCGTTGTCCTAGTAAGAGCACCCACTGCAAAAATGGCGCTTTTTTCAGGTTCGCAGGTTTCTGTTTACTAGCATAATTCATCTGTCTTCTTGAGTATGAGCATAAATAAGAGGTTCCAAGTGATGGGAGTTGAAATTTCGAATGGTTGTAGCGCACTTTATCGGGTACTTTTGAACTGATCAACCCATTTTTTAGTGGATGGGTGATTTCTACAATTTACACCGTAATGCTGACACGTTAAGAAGTAGTTCTTAACGTGCAGATGTAGCATGTTAAGCAGACGTATGAAGAGTATAACTTCAGTATACCGCACAGTTCTATCAATTATTTAATATTAAGGTAAATAAAATGCGTTGCTAGAATTCCATGTTTGGAAAAAATCGTTTAACGGATCTTACAACAAGGTTTTAACGGTTCCTGAGTTTCATTGTTTCTTTTGAAACTGCTAGAACCAACTTTCTTCAAACTTGGAATGCTAACTGCAAATATTAATTTTATTTTGTACGTAAAATTCTAACTTTGAAGAAAGTTCTTCAATAAAGAACAGATCGTAATGATTTAAATTGCATTATTCAAAACATTACGTTTACTTTTTTCAATTTGCACTGTACCAATGTGTACAACATACATTTGCACTGTACTGAATTACGTGGCTAAAAAATTTGTGGCCCTCAAAAAATCTGCCATTTGAATGCGGTTGCATTGCAACCCACCCTTAAATCAGGCATAACCATGAATCATACTAACTTGTGCTTATCTACTTTTATCAAAAAATCAGTTAAACAATTACTTGTAGGCAAGAGAGAAAAAAATTAAATTGCATACACTAAACTTCTAATTATGAATTGAAATGAATAGATCATAAGTTTTAATTTTAAGGTGGTACTGGGGCCTTATAGAGGCGCTATCATACAATATAATCACAATTATGTAATCCTTATATCCTACAAACCTGTGTGTATGTAATGCTAAGCGTTAGAGGCCAATTAAATGTTCAATTCCAATTTTGATGAAAATTAATCAAATGAGAATTGTATTATTGTAGTAGGCGAGAGTCCTATATTCACAATATATTTTTGATTTTATGAATAATGTGATAGGTGAAGTTTAATGTGATTGATCGTAAACCTGGAGTTGAAGCTATAAAAGGGGCCTTCCGGATAACAAGCGATATAATAAGGTGTCATCCCTTGTTCATACGGTAGAGCGGTATTAAATTACTTGTTATTCTTAAAACACTGTACAAGTAACTTATAAAAAATTGTTATTTTAATCAGGTCGGGATCAATGTGATCCAATCTCAGAAAAGCAGGGTTTAGGGAAAATTCAAAACCGTTTTTCTTATATCTTCATATTAATATCAGTTCTGCAAACAAAATCACTCACTGCGAAACATTCACACAACTTTCTTTTATTGCATTTCTCACTAAACTAATTGAGTCGTAAACTCGAATACTCAGTGATAGGCAAAACCATAATTAATATATTTATAATGCCAAACTGACATTATATCTTTTAATTAGATGGAAAACACAGATACTGGAGGCTGATTAAAGCTAAATTTTCAGCTATGAATTGCGTGTGTGAATGTGAATTCGTTAAGAAGTGTGAGAAGCTGAATTATTTAAGCAGACTTATTACAAAAGTCTCGGTAATTCAAAGCTAAAGTAATTAATACTTATTCAGATGCAAAGAAAGAGGCAAGTTTCGCCATAGACATACAGAGAAGCACTAAACAAGGGAAGGGAAGGTAGGTAACACAACAACGTGGGAAAATTTTGGCGATAAGGACGGTCAAAATAAATTTGATTGTCATGGTAACGACCGAACCTGCCGCTCAGTTTCAGTGATCACTGATTGGAAGCGAACAGGTTTAGCGATAGGTCGCCGAATAATGCCGACGGAAGTTTGGACGTCGGCAACGCGGTTCACAGTATAACGCGTGGTGATGAGCCAAGCGCCCTAGTTGCGGCCGTGTCAGTTGCCAGCCGCAGAGGCGATTGAGGTTGAGCGGAGTGAAGTCGCGCTCAGGAGAAGCTGTGAGAGGGTGGAAGACCAGGAAGTACCCAGGAGTTAGAGGTTCGGGATCAGAGGTCCGACGAGAGCGCATAGAGGGGACGTGAATTAAGGATGGCGTTAGTGACGAGCGTGAGGAATTCACCGTAGCTGAGCCTCTGATCGCCGATGATCCGGGTGAGATGATGTTTGGCTGATTTAGGCGGCTTCCCAAAGTCCTCCAAAATGACGGCTGGCAGGAGGGATCAACCGCCAATCAATGCCCGAGGAAGAGGCAGCGCAACATACCTCCAGCTGATGGCTCGTCGCTGTTGATGAAGATATCTAATTCGTTGATTTGATGGAGGAAAGAATCCTCGGTCAGCTGGTCTGGCAGTACCTCAACCTTCAAATAAGGTACCACGTCATTAAGAAACGTGGGAATTTGGATTCGGCAATGTCGCTAGGGAAACAGCGAAGTTGAAAGACGCGGATCCAGCTTTGCGTCTTTCAAGAAGTATATCTAAATTGCGCTGCAATGTGGCGCTAACGCCTTTTGATAGACGAGTGAAACCAAAATAGACCATTTGGTTAGCACGGAAACCACCGAGCACTGTCACAGCTTCTTCTATCTTGAATTTTTACTCAACGATTAAATACCCCTTTAATAATCAATACATATGCATTTCGATGGTTGGACTGTTTCATTGTACTACTGTCTTAAGACGGGTACAATATTACGAAGATAGGTATATATAAATTCAGGGCTGACCGCCTTATTAACTTAATGCAATAGCTGTTTGGAAGTAAACCATTATCGTACCTCCTCCTCCACACTAAAATTAATTTTTCTGGAAAAGCAGTTGGAATAAGAATGCTAGATAATGTGTACGAAGTTTAAAGAGAAGAAAATTCAATATTATCCCTTGCTACCCATTTAGCATAACATCAAGTATAGAGTAATCTTTCCGAACAATCGTCCCCGTCACTGATAGCTGACATAGTTCGCCTTGGTATGTCAACGTCTAGCAAAAAAGTCAATAGGTCATACGCAAACCATTTTCCTTTCCTGGAAGGAGATGAACCATTGTTTTTTTTTTCTCTTGATGAAAAGCTGATCGCAGATTTTTTGTTTTTTTTTCACGTCAATAATAGTACAGTCGTATTTACTTGCAAGCAGCTTCAGCGTATCATTCCTTAATTTGTTGTCTTTATATGCAGTACTTTAATTGTTGCACAGTTCCGGTAAATTGTGATAATCTTCAATGACTGATGTAGTTTTCTCAATATTCCACTCCATGTCGCAGGCTACAAGCCGCACCGATCCGTTGATTCTCGGATATTGGGCGACATGTTTGGACAAGCTGAATCTTGTCGAAGAAGACGCATGCTACAGGCAACTCTTAACATGTGGTATACGGACGCATGGACGCAAGATTCTTGTCGCTTCGGTTGAAAGACACCATTCGGCAAGCAAAGTTTTCGCGTACCACATGTTGCCTCAGTGTGATGTGCGCCAGTCTAAATGTGCCTTTAGAGATCTGCTGTTAGCATGCAACGTTAAAAGAAATCGTTAAGAGAAAATCACAAACTCTGAAGAAAAGCAATTTTGTATGAAACTTTTTGTAAAATCTGATGGTGGTATTTAAACAGTCAAATTTGAACTCAGTGTTTTTCGTTATTGATATTTTGTTCACACATGCATATAGACTTTCGCTTAAGAATTGTTTTTTCTCCACAGAAGACCTCAAAACGTATACAAATCAATTTCGAAAATTTGAAACGATGCATCAATATTTTTATAAATAGGAAAAGCAAAAAGGAGTTTTGTTTTAGTTTCAAAATATCACAAGTTAAATGTATGTATATGGGCATGTTAAAATATAATCAATAAAGAACTGAGAATTTGGGAAATAGCATAAAGAAGAAGGGAGACAACTGGAAACTACATGTTACATCGCCTCACAGTGTCTCTAGAGAGCCCTAACGATGACAACTTAGAAGTAAACTTCATGTCAAAACCATCAAAGTCCACGAATTACTTTTCTCGGAAAACTTTTTTCAAATAAAAGTATTAAATTTTAAATAGTTAACCATTTTCTTCAATTTCACAATTTCATCAGATCAGTTAATGATCCCAAGGCAGTTTAAAGGGAAGTCTAATGTCGCATTCTCAATTTTTCCAATAAAAGGTTTCAAATAAAAAGATTTTATATGAATACTTAATATACCAAGTTTGAAGAAATTCAATTGAGCCGGATCGATGAAGCCAATGTGTGAAACCTGCTTAGTTTTTTAGGAAGCCTTTTTATATTACCAATTTGTTGTTATCCACTACATGGAAATATTAGCTGAAAGGTCTTCCATGCCATTAACACAAATGTCTTGGCATTGATTGTCAATAATACAGAAAAGCATTACTTTTGGGAGCAAGCTGATGTACTTATGGATTGAATATTCTCGAAAAGTTGCCAAGGATAGGAAGAATTAAAGGCAGATGAAATAATGGATAATAAATTAACAAAATATACAGTTCTTTTTTTTTAACCAATATATCGAAATAAAATTAGAAAAAAAAATATGGAAAATTATTATCACATTGTAAATATATTGTTTGAATCAAAATATAGGTATATTTAAAATAAAAAATCTATCTTCTTCCTTTTGAATTAACTGCCATAATTTATTTACTGCATCTATGGCATTTGTTTTTGATATTAACGGTTCTAATATAACATAAATTTCAAATTTTTCGTTCACCTGAAATAAAGAAAATTATATAAATTTTGCAATAAATAAAACGGTTCACAAAAGTCTGTGCGTTTTTCCTAAACATGTTAACAAAAGATTGCAAATGAAAACATTTAAGCATTTCATTATCATAGATTAATTACTTCTAGTTTTAGTTTTTATTCCATTTCTTCATGAAAAAGTCATGATTTTTTTTGTAACTAAAATATGGTTGAATTAAATTTTTAAATTCGGGGATTGAATTATTTTAAAATGATTTAAAAGCAAGTGTAAACAAGACAAATGAAACAGGGTGGCGATACTGTGTCAATCGGATCCGCAGCGTGTTGTTTTCGCTGCAATGTTTTTTTTGTTACACAGTGATATAAGCCTTTAGAGCAGATCCAGCTTCCAGCTCCCTTGATTAAGAAGTGTATTATGACTAAAGCTGAACAACCACACCCCCAGCTCCACGAGCTCTACAAGCTAAATTATTTGTTCCCTACACTGCTGCAAACCGTCACCTTCACAAGTTTGTAAAACTCTTCTTAGAAACCCATGTAATCGTTTTATCAAATAAATTGTCACTTATGGCGAAATATAGTTTTATTTCAACAGCCCTAATAAACAAAAGCAATGGGTTATACCTAGACTAATTCTTAATGTCCCTAGGGAGACAAAAATGAAAAAACGTGGAACAATGAGAGAATGTTGGTTGGTTTCTAGTGGATATGCCATAACTTCGAGGCTCTATTCCGCTATACTCGGTGTTTAATGAAAAGAATCCTGCTTTGGTCAAGAGGAATAGGAAAACGCTAATCCTTATATTCTACGTCAGACTGAGAATCGAAGAATTAGATTCTGAATGTCTCCTTCATACAGCGTACAGTCCAGAAACTATCCCTCGCATTATCCCGTATTCCGCTTATAATAAATGAGAATATGAAGTTTTTTGCCCCCACGAATTCTCACCATGCTGACTATCTCTAGGAAAACAAAAAATTGTACTTCCAGAAACCTATTCTTCCTATGCTTCTCAAATCTGGACCATAACCCAATACAGATGAAAAGAACATTTTTGCCTTAAATATAAAAACTGATGGAGAAGGAAAAATAACATGGAGTTGCACTAACTATATAGAGAAGTGGATGCTGTGAAGCTAATTAAGCTATACAGATTAAACCGAGCGAAATACACAGTAGAAAAGAGAAAGATGAGATGTCATGAAAAGCTCTTTGCCAAAACAAGGAAGATTCGAAAAATCACGCAGGTGGATTCATATTGGGTGACAACGATGAGAGCAATTTCTCTGGGTTGTAGGCCAAAAAGAAAGATACAATCCTGTTCATATATCGAAGGGGCATTGAATTACCAGTCTGATGGGCTCAAGATGATACGAAAATACTCTATAACAGTATTTCCAAGAATAAGTACAAACAATTTTCAGAATAAGTGTGAAAAACGCATAGACTTTGGTATACCCTTGTTTCAATGAAGATTCATTTATCTCACTATATTTGGCTTACTAACCCATGCAATGATTGTATCAACTGAAAACTGTCTGTATATAAGCTTTAATTGTCCTATAGGTGAATGTAGTTCATCATAGATGATCTGATAATGTTTCATTAATGCTGACCAACCAGCAGCATTGTCATAAGGAGCTGCTGCAATACTTGGACTGACAACGCCACCGCTCCGGCAATCCCTATAAATAAAATGTCTGACAGGAGCCATACAAAGACTGGCTGTGATTCCATCTGTCTTCCTAACAGCTTCATTGATTGCTGTTAGAAGATTATTTCGTTTTAGCTTCTAAAAAACAATTGTTTAGATAAAATGAAAACAAAAAATATTTAAGGATATATATATATTATATATATATAAGTTTGAGTTCAATTAAAATTACCTCAGTTATTCTTTTTTGCATCAGAGAGTTCAAAAAATAAGTCTCTATCAACCGTAAATAGTAGTAAGCATGCATTACAATCTTCCGTTAGATAGGAAACATGACAATGAAGAAAACCGCTGAAACGAAAAAATGATATGATAAATCTCTTAGAACAATGAAGGGCAAGATTAGCTCAGAGGTAGTGCACCGAACTGGTTACGCGGAGGTCCCTGGATCGAGTCCAGTGGTATTGCCCTAAGATTTTCTCACTCTACAAACCTCTACAGCTCACAGTCAGTTGATGAGCTGTTTTGTCTGTTACGAGAGAACACTATCTGGATGCCGGCAGTGCATTGCGAAGGCTCAGGGTACCGGTTACCTCAAATGTTGATGCCCCTTAATTTGAAAAAAAAATGGAAATTTACAAATGAAAATATAACTCAAAAAGTAAAGTGAGACCAATTCATCTTTTTTAAAAAAAACCTCTGGAATTTTTTACAACATATTTGATAGTACCGTATCAATTTCTTGGAAAATCTATTTTTCGAAAATGTTAAATTAATAAAAACAAAGTATGTGAAAAGTAGCTGTACCAAGTTAAAAAAAAATCGTTAAAGCATTTTTAGGAAGACATCGTAAAAAAAAAATAACCACATTGCAGTGGTGATCTTGCAGCAAATAGCTCATGATACTTGCTGTAGACGGTTTTCGAGTAAAACTAGCGTGTACGATATCCAAACAGAATATCAAATTTGAACTTCTGATATTTTCCTTTTTGTGTTACGTTGTTCACACAGATACACACAAGGAGAGAGAGAGTAATATCTAGACACCTCTAATAAGTAATGTCTTTTGAAAAAAAAAAAACCTATGGCGCAACAGTCAATCCAAGCCAAATAGCAAAACAAGCCAAGACTTGCCAGATGGCGATTTGAATGGGGGGGGGCGCGTGGTAAGCACGCCGCAGTTCCCACGCCGTTTAGTTCCGGCCTTCGCTGCCTAGAGCGCAACGACCTGTAGCTTCCCACTTTTCATCACGATGCTGGGTCAACACCGACTTTGCCCTCACGGGAAGAATCGAACCCTGAATTCTCGCACGAAAGGCGAGTGCGCTAGCCACTAGATTAACGCGTGAGGATTTTTTGGAGGAATCCCCCCCCCCCGAAATCTGGTGTGAAATACTCACCAACATTTCCTTACAATAAATGAGAGAAGACCTTAATAAATAACAGAACCGTACCTTATACTAAAGTGACACATAGAGAAAAACCTTAAGTTGCAACTGCCCCAAGACCTCCAAAAATCAATTTTCTCACACACTAAATACATAGCTGGTGGATATAGAGAGAGAGTGAGAGAAAGAGAATAGCAAAACCAGATTTTTTCGAAATCAAGAGTCCTCAGAACATGTGTTTCCAGTGAAAACTCTAATTTGGAAATTGAACATCGTTATACTTTCTTTTAAAGCATTAAGAGAAAGTACACAAGCTTTATCTGACTCAAAAAAGTAAATTTAGTAAAAAGGTTTAACTTGATCGAAAAAAAAAAAATATTTGTTTGACTGAAAAATGCTTTATTTTAAGATTTACCTCGAATCAAAGTTTGGTAGACAAATTGGAGTCCAACTTTCCGCAGTCTTAAACGATTCGGAGGCATTTACCATGTTGAAAACTAGATGAAGATCAGATGGAGAAATATGATACTTCTTCATTCGTACTAGAGTAATAAGTTTATTGCCGGCAACTAGGATAACAAATACTAGATTCTGAAATAAAAATGTATGACAGAAAATCCTAATGTAATACTAATCAATAAATGTTTAGGTTCTTACAGTAGTAACAGAGATTAAAGAGGGTTGTTAGCCAGACAGCTAGCCCAACGCCATAGCGAAGTTTATAAGTTATCGGGACACCTATTGTTACAATACAGTCAATTCCCTTGTCCTTTCTTTTTAAATAAGATAAAAGTTAAAGAAATATCCTTCATGAAGTTTGCAGAGATTGGTTTTTCTTACTTAAAAAAAAATGATCCTGCAGCTAAATAAGTCCTTCAGATTGACAGAATAGTGCAGTGTCGTTTCCCATTCTTCCTGGCAGAACCTACAAAAGCAAGGCCTGCCAGACCCATGCTTTGCAATAGACTGTAGTTGCCAGGAGGTAGTCTGATATCATCCTAATGGTCATAGGTATTGCTGGATTAGTTCTACACTAAATACAGGAGAAACGCTAATGATAATTTTTTTTTTCCGTCTCTGACGTAGGGTTCCCAACACTAATCTTGAGATTGTTGTTCATCCCTGATCTAATGGCTGCATCATAAGACACAACAATTTACTGCAAAGGCAATGTCATAAGATAGCTCCGGCCCGAGAAGAGCACTTGATGCTCCGCTATGTCGTTGCTTTAATGCCCTGATTACCCAATCGAACGACTCTGGAATCATATATCCTCTGCCTTAAGAATTCAGCAGCAACATAAGAGTATAGCAACTAGCACTTCTTGAAAGACTGAGGTACTTGCGTAGGTTTACTCGATCTAGAGTAATCCTTAAATATACTCGCATACCGACGATATATACACCAACATCTTGGAGCTGATGGAAATCCTGGATTTCCTCACTTCCAAGCCTTTCTTTCAGATATAAAACCATGAAAGCCTTGCAAACGCTATATTTGTGATCAATGGCATCCATCTGTGTCTGCTTCCAGCTCCTCAAATGGCCTAATACTTGCTCCATTGTGCCTGGAGTAAATGGCATTAATCCCTTTATGAACCAGGTCACCAACATATCTTGGATGAAAATCTGGAGTGGAACTCAGTACCCCCAAGGCTGTTAAGCAGGGGGGTTGGTCCTCATGGTACCCATTTTAGTCTACCACTGTCCCGTGGAAAACCTATGGTCTAAACATAGGAGTATAGGTTTCTTGGGTAAAATATTTTTTTCAAATTTGTAATCCATAATCAATTAACATTTAGCGCCTTACTTGAAATATGATAAATCAGAATATATTCTAAAAAATTAACAGAAAAATTAAGTCGAAACCTCTCATACCTTTATTTTAGAACACGTTGAAATGATTGTATTAGAAATAGCTTCTCTTGAGTTCAATGGCAAAGGAAGACAAGACACACCATTAATGAGAAGATCTGGTTCAAGTTCGGTTGACTTTAGCAAAGAGTCTATGAGCCTTTCCGAACCAGTCAGAAGTCTTCGTAGATCGTAGTTCCGGCGTTCTTCAAATATCCTAGTTACTTGACTTAGTGTCAAAACACTGACTATTTGACTATAGACATACCTGCAAAATAAATGCTGTTAATTAGAGATCACAGCGTTTCTTGAATTAAACAACAGTAAGTCCAATTAATTATAAATAATAAAAAAATTATTACGAAAGTTGCTTGTTGAGAAATGAAATAGGTTCTCTAGTGGACGAAACAGCCACCAATATTATTGGTCCTTTCACAGAAAAAACAAGTGTCCTAGATCCAAAATAAATTGCTTCAATGCTATCATCATCCATATCTTGAGTGACGGATACTAATGCTTGCATAACTCCAAATAATGTCACCAATTTCTCCTCACTACCATATCTGTTACATTTTCAACATAAAATATTATTTACATATAAAAAAGTTTATAACATAAGTAGAGTGAAGTACAAAGCATCCCAAACAAAACTTTAAAAACATAAATGAACTTTCTATAGTATTGTCAATATATTGGATTGGTACACAAGTAAATATATAAGATTTGATAATGGCTGCTGTGACCTAGCGATTAATACGAAAACACAATTTTGTTAAATCAATAAAACGTGCTATTCTCGAAATCCGTTCGTTCTGTGTAGCAATTGAACTAAATCCAGTGATTCCACAGGTCTGTCTGTGTTTGAAGCAGTGCAAAAGATGTTGGAAACAAGTCACTAATGGCTGGTTTGGCTACTGGCCAAAAAATATGACCACAATTAGCAATTCACCTTCCAGAGAAATCGCATTTAGGTATTGCGTGAAATTTTGCGAATTGTCCAAAACAACCTAACTAAATGTAGTAATGATCGCATTATTACCAAAGTCTGGATTCTTCCGCGCTCATGTTCAAAAATAACATTTGTTTGGGATACCTTCCTTTTTAGTTTAGGATTTTGAGACTGACGGCGTGGATAAATTAGTTAACATAAATGTATTTTTTTTATTGTTAGCATGTACATAAAAAACTTGGGCGATTGACAATTTTATTCGCAAAGAAAATTGATTTCATAATTACAGCGTTTTTATAAGGATATGGTTTCTATATGTTATGGAAAGCGGAATAGAAGAGTATATTAAGCAGAAGCAAAGTACTTTCAGAACCAATGATAACAGTTCCGAATGAGTACTCCTCGTATTTGAGTTTCACGGATAATCGAACGAATATAAGAACAGTGAAACAAGAAATTATGGAAGTTTCTTCTCTACCGTTCTTAATATGATGGATGAGAATAGTAAGATTCGGTTTTTAAAAATTAGAAAAAAAAAAACAACATATTTTTGCGAACGTTTTAACAAATATATTGTCTTTATCAAGGCATAAAAATAATAAATGTTAATCTTCAAAACATGACACTTAACATTTTATTTTTGGAAAATTAGTATGTGGAAACACAGCAGCACCACAGAAAATGAACACAGGTTCGACAATATATTTGTCGAAACGTGGGCAAAATATAAGTTTTTTTTATTTTTAAAAATCGAATCTCACTATCCTCATCCATCATTATGGAAAATAGAGTAGGTGATTGAATACCTTTGAACTCAATGTACATAATATGCATACGTACCTGGAATAAACAGGTTTTCCCGCTGAGCTTAAGATAAAAACATGCTTTTGCTTAGACTTCCAATCTTCACAGTCCAAAATATGTTCTAAAGCTCCTACTTCAGACATTTTGAAGCTATTTGTTTTACCAAAAAGTGTTCAAAATATAGTTGTTATTCTAATTTAATTGTTAAACTAAAATAAACCTCCCATATTATAGAATTTAAAATAAAAAATGGATAGAAATCATGTTATTTATCTAAAACTCTTCCAACGTTAGTATTTACATTGTGTAATGTGACAATAATACACTTTTCAAAAATAAGAGAAGGTTATACTTCTATAATGATCAGTTCTGATCTTAGTTCAGTTAATAGCCACCTGCAGCCACAGTTGGAGGTTTCAGCCCTGCTCGTTCTGTATATTTGCTGGATGTAATTATTTTAGTATATAGTAATGAGGGACTTGCCAGTTAATGCAACTACCAACGATAATACAGAAGCAGAAGTTGAGGAACAACCAAGAGAAACAACTTTAACAGATCATCTTAACAAACAATTACTGTGTTATTTTCTACAACATTTAAACAGTACAGAAAATCAAAACTTTGAAGACACTTCTGTTACTGACAGTGTTGAGAGTGAATAATACTGTTTATTTGCATACACAAAGTTTTATTCTTTTTAAATTTAGAAATGGAAGATATATTTGATCAGTTACTCGAGGGAGACGCCAATAAAAGTGGTGATGAAAATCCAGATGAAGAAGATAATGAAAATAAGGATACAGGTGATGATAAAGAGAAAAAACGTGTTGCTAAAGTTGAACGTCGGGTTTTTAACAAAAGGCCTACATTGGATGTTATGAGGTATGTTCAATTAGAACCTGAAATTAACTGTAATGTATTTTTAATAAGAAATCCATTTCCATTTTCTTTTTTAAATTGACTCCTTATCGGGAACCATTTAGAAACATATATTTGTGGAAGCCTTGCATTTTTTTTAAGTATTTGTGAGTGTTACATAAACTACAAACATTCTAATTAATTAAACAGTAAATATCAGAGACATGTTCCGTGGTAGCCTGCTTCATTTTTACCACGGAAAATGTCTCTGATGCTTTCCAGCTCTGCGGAACTACCACAACAAACAGTAAATAATTTAAATTGGCTAGGATAATGTCTGCCAACAAGATTATTTTATTTTAAGAAGAATCAAGAGTCATCTAAAAATGGCAAACAAAAAGTCTGGTTGTCATATTAGTTAGAAAACAATCTCAATACGCTTTTTCCTGATAGCTAGATCAATCTGTCTTAATACTATAAGGACGTATTACTCATAAACATTCTCTTTCAATTGGGAACACCAGTTTTATTGGTGTGGACATCTATTTATTGCATTAAAAATTTAGTTTCCCTTAACACTGTTTTGTCCCATGGACTGCGCGCCTACGTAATGATTTCATTTTGCAAATAAATAATTTGTCTCGGGAACTACTGAAAATACACTCCTGGACCAAATTAAAGACTCACTTCTGAATTGCTGCAGCTCTTTTTATTATGATGGAATCTTTAAATTTCTTTGACTTTAAAATGTTTTTACATGATATTTCACCTTTAATTACGGCAAATAAAATATTTATTTCAGACTGACAGGTCCTCGTGGAATAGGTACCATTGAAAACATGGCGAAAGATATTCCGTTAAAAGGAAAGGGACATGAAAAAGAAGACCTTGCTAGAATTATGACATTTTTGCATTATTGGACTCATAGACTTTATCCCAAGATGACCTTTGAAGATTGTATTGAGAAAATAGAAAATCTTGGAAAGAAACGGCCTATTCAAGTAATATTCTTTAGTATTATTTTTATTGTATTTTTAGTTGAAAAAAATGCCCCAATCACTTGATCAAATAAGAGACTAATTAACTCATTCTCTAAATAGTAGATTTACTTTCTCAATAGATTGGTCCCGTTATTCAGTAAATAGATATAGATTATTCCTAAATGCCTATGTTTTTGTTTTAAAGATATTATTCAAACATTGAATTAGTTCACTTCGATTTCTTATAGAAATAGTTTTTAGGAGAAAAACATTATTTGTGATTCAGTTAAGATCGATCATTTAATGAGCATCTAAAATCGTGAAGCTGTACCACTAAGATCAGCAAAAATCGCAGAATTAGGCCTGTGTTCTAGCATGCCACTTTAATGGATATAGCCACACCACTCTGCAACTTCCTAGCCGATTCAGCTATAAATAAATATATTTTTTATTGGAAAAAATAAATTAACTAAAAGTATAAAAAACAGTTGTTTGAGCTTTTGGTTTTGCGTAGTCCTCAGAAGAACAGCTTGAGCTCCATTTTCTATTGTATATTATTTTTGGCTAGCAAATAGATTAAAGAATTAGAAGGTTAATATTAATTTTGGGTGAAATAATATTGTTTGTCGCAGACTTACCTGACTAAGATGAGACTAGGAATGATTGAAGTATCCGATGACACAACCGCAGCTGAGGACACACTATCAGAGGCGTTGAATGAACCTAAACAACAGCTAACGGTATTTTTTTCTTATTATTAAAAAATAATTTTGAATTAGATCCAAATCTGTTTTTCAAAGGTCCAAGATAACGTTGTCTGGGACCTTGAACTTTCATCCACCATCTTGGAATCCACTCTTCATATTTGAAAGACTTATTTACAACACAAAATACAACCACAGTCTCAAATTCTCAATAGAACGATTTACTCGTCAGTTATTAAACCATTCTGGACATGCAGTGTGGGCACAAGTTAGTGGTTCAGTCTTCACGAAGTCACTTGTGGCAGTTCGCAAACGGAGTTATTCTGAAGTAATGCATTAGTGACGCAAGTCTTCTAGCGCGTCAGTGGAAGTTAAAATCTTCTTCACATTGTCAAGGTTTTTTCCAGTCTCCTACATAATGAGAAATAATAGTGTTTTCATAATATGCTGTTTGAATTGTGGTAGGCGGTAGAGCTCTTTACACGTTATCGAGTTCCAGATGAAACTCAAAATGTTTCTTCATTGTTATTTCTTTTTGTTCCGGTCATTAAGAACACGCTATCTGTTTCACAAAAGTGATTAGCAGATAGTATGTAAGTGGTGGACCGTGTAGATTAATAAAGTTTGGTTCGAAAGGAGTTTGAGGGAGGTGGCATATAAACTGTACTATAGTAGGGATATATAGTGGGGTGATGTACCTATTGAAATGGAAAGTGAAGTATTTATTTAGTCAGCATTTTTACTAACCAGACAAAATACTGTCTATTCAGAAAATATAAATTTGGAATGTGTGTGTGTATGTTTCCCACAGGTCCATATTTTATTATTTCACATGTATTTTGGAGCCAATACAGTCTTTGGCCAAAAATAGACACTGTAGTAGTAAACGGCAGAAAATTTATTCTGTCTACAACAGAGTTATTGTGACTAGCATCTTAGTTACTGAATTACAAATGCCCCCATCATTTGCAATTTACACCATTTGCCCCTAGCCTAGGTTTGTAGAATCGTAGTCCACTATATTTACAGAAGCACATTAAAATACCAAGCAATTAAAATACTAAGTAATAAAAAGGTATTAAAAGTTGAAACGCTAATATATAATTATTGTTTTAGATCATCACCGATGATCAAAAAGAGAGGATATTGAAAAACAGAATGATAGCACAAGCAAGAAGAGCTGCCAAGCTGCAAGCTTCAAATAGGCCAAGTTCTGAAACAAATAAAGGATCCTTAGAAAATATAGTTTCTTAATCTATAATACGATGGTACTTGCTTTTTTTTTAAAAATTAATAAATAAAAATATTTGTATTTGTTCAGACTATTTCCTTTGTCCACCAATTTTGAGTAGTGGTTATTTTTTTTATTTTTTTTTATTGACTTAGATGCGTTGTTACATCACCCATCATGTCAGTACTTTGTAAAATTTTTGGCATCAGCAATTTTGGTAGATATAATCTTTAAATTTATGTAAATATTTATTTTTGCTTTCTCTATGTAGGTAGTTCATTCTTTGTGCATTCTAAAGATATTTCTTTAAGGCTGTACTTCTGAAAAAGTGGACAGTCACTTCAGGCATCTCTATACTTCTAACACTGCATGGTGACATGCTCCATGGTTTCAACCATCCACATTCAACACAGTTTGGGGACTCCTCAGCTTTAATAAATAAATTTATCGTTATCTTAATCAAACCATGGCTAGTCCTAACCCTCGTCAGAACGACTGTTCGCCCACTGGTGAGCTGACCCTGTGAAATCAGGCTTTCAAATGTACCTTCGGTACCATTTTATGATGAAATATCTCCTTTACTTCCGACACCTTGTCGTACTCTATCTGCCAACTTTTCCACCACCTTGTATTTTAATATGTGTACTAGCTCAGTATTGGGGACTGTACCTTGCACATCGGGTCTAGAGTGTAATCTTATTATGTTTAGCAACTTAAAATAATATCTTCCAATATCTCAGAATAACTCTGTTTATTACTAAGAAATTGTGGTGGCGGCAGTTTGAGACAATATCTAATAAACGGTGCTGAGAATATTCAGCGCTTGGATTGTCAAGAGGTAACCAGTGCAGAACCCCAATTGCTTCTATGAAAACATTCATGGGAATTCACAAGTGCCCTTTGTCACAACCTCTTAGCAAGCTCATAACAGTTTCTTTTAAAGTCCACAGAAAATTTTGCATAATTTCTTACTTAAGTGGTAGGTTTATATCTGTTCAGTTAGCATTCTAAGAGTAAAGAAAATTGTTAGTCCATTTTCTAGAAAATTCCCATTCAACTCCGAAACCTATTCTGTTCCAGATAACCAATTTTCTTCAGATTTGGAATTCTAGCAATGCCTTTATTTTTAATTTAATATTATATCGGTGGTAGAAATTGCTGTTCTCCATCCATTAGCCTAGACAAATATTTCAAATAAAAGTGCTAGGCATTTATGTGTGTAGAGAGTATAGGAATATTAAAGAAAATCAATGGATTCACTTTTTGTAAACTCGCCAGAAACTGAAAACAAAATTCAGTAAAGCGCCCAAGTGCATTATGAGCGAAACCTATATGTGGGATGCGATATGGTACCTAAGGAATATTGAAAACGGAATATCAATTTGAGGTTCATAAGATTTTTACTTTTTGAGATATTTTGTTTGCACACACACACACACACATATATATATAAATATAGACAACGGAAACATACTTTCGTGCCTAGAGGATCTCAAAACATAAACTTCCGGTGAAAATTCCCATCCAGAAATTGATATAATCGCAATAGTTGCTCTTGCAGCAGGAAAAGAAAGTAAAAGGGATAATATTTGATATAAAATAAGATTTAATATTTGACGATATAGGCAGACAATATGTTCTGTTTAGGAGTGCCCCAGTATTAAACCCTAAGATTACCAAATCTAAACAACTTCGTGCATCTCATTGACAGTTGATAAATAAATGTAATTTGATAAGAGAAGTGTCAAGTTTTAAGAGAATTTTCATGTCTTGTTTTTAGCAGTTATTGCCTGTGTGTTATTTCTCTCCAGTGTCTTATTTCTCATAGCTTTTAGATAATGTTGATACAGAACTTTAGTTCGATATTTCTGCATGTATGAATGTTAACTGTTTATTCCCTTGTATTAAAATCCGCGTCATTACTTCAGTTAGTACTCCGCTTGTGATTGCTGTTTGGTAGGTAACCGGAACTATTGTATTTTGCCACCTTTTCCTTCATCTTATTTTTCGCTTCTGCTACATCCACATCTTTTTCTACACATGCTTCATACGCATCTTCCGTTGCAGTTTTTAGCCTTCCTGTGTCTTCACATTGCATCTCTTTTAAGGGTGACTCAATTTTTTTTTTTTTAATTAATTAATTATTTGTATGTTTTTTATTTTGTATCGTCTCGATCTGTTCTCTTTTATATTAAAACTAAACTTTCCCACTTCTTTCTTCCATTTCTTTGATCCATTTTTGGGTGTTTGAGTTCCTGCTCTACTAACCATCTTTTGTCCATGTTTGGGTATTCGGCTGGTTGAATATACCAAAATTAAAGTTTTATACCAAGAGCTTACATTCTGTAATTTGAGTTTACTGTAGTAGGTGGTAGACATTTTGTATTATTCTACTTGTTTTGTCCAGTTTGGTTTTTTAATTTCTTTTACTGCGATGTGAGAGGAAGTATTGCGATCGTATCAAATTTTTGATGAGGGAAGGGATTAGCTCAGTGGTAGCGCACTGGACTAGCAACGCGGAGATCACGGGTTCGAATCCAGCCGTGCTACCCTTAGATTTTCTCTTCCTAGGACCCTACAGCTCACTGTCCGGTGATGGACAGTGTTGTCTGTAACGGGAGAACACTGTCCGGAGGCCGGCAGTGCACTGAGAAGGCTCCGGGCGCAAATGACCTCAGATGTTGAGACGCCTTAAATTTAAAAAAAAAAAAAAAAAAAATTTTGATATCGAGTTTTTACCGAAAATACACGTCTTGAGGTCCGCTGAATCCGAAAATGGAGTTTTAGAAATTGGTCTGCCCGCGCCTCCTCTGCGTGTGTGATCACCATGACTTAAACATGGAAAATTGCAGTCAGTTTAAACCTGATATTTCGAAATATGATGGTTAAAATTAAATGACATAAAGTCCATAATATGTATAAAACACTTTATTATAGAATATCGAGTTTTCGACCTGGGAGACACTTCATTTTCAAGATTACACAATTAGATCAGAACAACATGATCATGTCATTTAATTTTAACTATCATATTTTGTAAAAGTTTTTAAGCCCAATAACCAAAACAAATTTATAGTCTTGATATTTCGTTAAGTTCCACCTGGAAGACTAAGGTTTTGGACAAATTTTTAATTGGTCAACACTTTACTGAATAAATTTCCCAGTTTTTGCAATTTTTTCGAAAACGCTTTTCTTTAAACTTAGAATATTAACTACATATAGAAAGGGCTACAATTTTTATTTGAAACATTTTCGGGTCAATTCATATAAGACGGTTATGTTTTCCTTCAAAGTGCCATTTTAGTTCATTATACTATTCTGTCATCTACATGACAGTTTGGCGAAACGGTTACTACCTCACTCAGTTCCCCAGCAGACATGGGTACTTTAGGATGTATCTCCATCGCGATGGGGAAAGTATTTTAGCAGTACTATTTGTACTGTCTAGGGGCGATCGAAGATGCTGCTAAAATTTTGATGGCTTTATGAGCTGGAAATAATAGGGTTCTCTCCAAATACGATGGTTATGAAAATGGTAAGCAGGGAAGACACACGGAGTCGCATTGCACATTATGCCCGAGGAAGTGCCCAGCAAATAAACGATTTGGTAAGGTAACGAACGAGGAGAGAGACTGTAGGGTGTAGTATGGACTTTGCCCGAAGTAAAGAGAAAAATTGTTTCGGGCAAGTGTTTTAAAGATGATGGGAAGTTTTGGTGGTTAAGGTTTTATTAGAGCCACACTGTGGAGGCAAAGCATTTCCGCATGCATAAAACATTGATTCATCAACTATTTGCACTATCAACTATTTGGACCAGTTCAAGACCGAAGACGGTTTCCAGCGGTGCCTCAAGGAGGTGTGCATTAAGTCATTATCAGTAGACACTGAAGTCGGGTGAACTTGCTAGGCTGTTGCGTATCTTCGAGTAACCTGCTTTTGTAGGACCGAACCTCCGTATAATATATATAACGTTTGCCACATGTTAGTTACCACACACTCCATCAGTGATCACTAAGACCACGTCATACACATTCATAGCATGTAGAACCCGGTAAGGGCTAGGAAACCCCTGGCGGTGTGTAACTGAGACTGTTCTCGTAAATAGCATTTGCTCCTTTGCGTAAGTGGCTGGAGAAAAACAACGTGCTTGACTTTATAGGTCTATTATGCTGTTTTATTTTTTATAATTGTGTTTTTATATTATATTTTGCTGCGTTAATGTTTTAAAAATGTTGAATTTGGGCCTATCATAATTATTCTTGACTTGCAAGCAGTAAATAAATAGCTTTAGGGTTGGTTAGCTGAATGTGCCTACATAGCAGGTCTTTTTATTTAGGACCAAAGAAGATGTCCGATCCAGATAAACTTGAAAAGAAAATTGAAGAATTAAATTGATGCGATATAGTAGGCAGTGATTTTGGAAAGGCAGAGATCTAAGTCTCTCAAAATACGTTCTTGATATGACAAATAAATATGAATTGGACTACAAATTTTTTGTTGACGATGAAATAATTGATATATTAGTCAAGCAAACTAATAAATACGGCGAACAAACAATAATGTGCAATGAATGACTCAATGAATAATCTGGTCGGTTAAATGTATGGGTGCCAACAGATTCAGAAGAAGAATTTGATGGTTCCTAAGGATTTTGATTTGGATGGAACTTGATTTAAAAAAAAAACTCAGGTTCACTGATTATTGGCGAAATTGTGATTTATATTGGTCTCGTAAGAGATTTGAACTTTTGTTACAAATGTGGCATTTCAGTGACAACTTTCTATGCCCAAAAGTGCAGGTTACATAAAATTCAGCGTAACTGAATTTTAGCTGAATGTGGCTACATAGCAGGTCTGGCCCAGAAATATTGTTAATTTGAGGGTTTAGCCCCCCCATCACCTAAATTTTTTTTCAGGGAAAAGGTTCAAATAAAAGTAGAAGTTTTATATTTGTGCAGCTAGAAGTTAAAAAAAAAAAATCTGGTGTGAAACACTCATACCATTTTCTCTTATTCTAATTAATACAATTTATCAAGATTTTTTTTTTTTTAAATTCAAAAGTTACATTGTTTAGTTAGGCTGGCCGTAAAAATAGTAGTGAGAGATTTTACTTGTATACTGAGCGGCCTTATATGGAAAACGCTCTATGTCAAAACTAAGGAAGCATGTACAAATTTAATTTTAAAGAAACTGGCAGAACTTCATTATCCCTCTAAAGTCAATTTTTTCTGAAAAATGTTTCAAATAAAAATAAAACATTTTTATTTATGTAGCAAGCAAGTTTAAAGAAAATCGTTGAAACCGTTTACGAGAAAATTAAAAAAACAAAAACTTAAAACTTATTCTGTAAAATCGCACTTTCAGTTAACCGATTTTCATCAAACCTGGATATCTAGCAATGCTTTTAATGTATCTAAGTATTATGTAGTAGAAAATTATAAATGATATGTTGCAAATTTCCTAATTGTAATAGAAGTCGTGTGAGTGTTTCACACTAGACTTTTTTGAATAACATTCTTAATGATTTTTTTTTGTTTTGTTTTGAATTAGACTAAATTCTATAAATATATTCTTGCACCTTCTATTAGTTTTTGGACAAGTTTCATTGCTAATAAACTAACATTGGCGCTGTAGGTGTTCATTCAGTGAACTAAGGGAACTATGCAAGGTTAGTTGCACACAACTTTCTAAGTTTCTTCAGTACTAAGTTAGGTTGCCCCTTGAATAGTTCAATCGTTGTATAGGTTTTTCAGTACTTAAAGTAAGTCGTATTTTTTTACATTTATTTATTATATAGAATAATTTTTACTATTTTTCTTTTCAGTATTGATTTTCATAAATATATTAAGAATTAAATTCCAAATATTTTTACTTTTTTTTTTATATATATATATATTAAAGCACGATCGTAAAAATTAAAGAAATTTAGACATTTAAATTTTATGCGGTTATGTCTGTTTATGTTCAGAATAAATAAGGTAGTTTACAATTTATTTGGGATACAGGAAATTTAAATTATTACAGTTAAATAAATATTAACAAATTTTTTAATGATGTCCTTCCTATCTTATGAGTGATTTGAACGGCAATTAAGACAAGCCGTGCACATTGAATTTCACTTCAAAAATCATAATTAATATATTTTTTTTTTTATGCAATTTTTTAATATAAATTTTATAAAACACTATTTAATTTAATTTAAGCCAAAGTTAAATTAAGTTTGTTACATTCAATAATATTGAAATTAATTTATTTAGTAGTTTAGTGTATTTGTGTTGAGTTGCCATTTAGAAATTTATTTACCATAATTTAAAAATATTTGGACAATATATTATTTGATTGTAAATATTTAAAACTGCGAGTCAAACAGTTCCATCCATAAGTCTGGCTCGTAAATCCCCATAGTCAGTATAATCTGCCAGCCACTTTTGGCTACTGAATTATTACTTTCTCTAGTAGAGCAACTATTGCGGTCGTGCCAGATTTTCGAAATTGAGTTGTGTTACCAGAAACCCCTATTTTGGGATCCCTTGAATACGTAAAAAATCTGGTGTGATACACTCACACAACTTTCTCTTACTTCAGTTTTCAAAATTGTGATTCATAAATTTTATAGTTACTATACTAAATTTAATGAAATTCGTCGGTGTTTTTATGGAGAAAATTGTAAACACGCACTTCCGGTTTATTAATTTTCTTGAAACACGAAATTTTGGCAATCTATTTATTTCTAATTAATTTTTGTTTGAATGTTTAGATTTGTATAATCAACTACGATAGCACTTTAGAGAAAAAACATAACACACCCCTCTCCTACAAACCTCCTTTAAATGACTTTACCAGAAGAAATGTTACAAATAAAAGTGGTAGCTTTTTATATGTGTAGTTCATATGAAAATAGTTAAGAGTCATTTTAGAGAAAATAGCGGGAAACTGAAAGATACTTCCTAGTAAATACGCACTTCCGGTTATCCGATTTTTTTTTTCAAACTCGGGAATTTCAACAACATATTAAATTCTAATTAATATTATTTAGGTGATAGAAATTGTGTAATAGACTGAAATAGCACTTTACAGGAAATCGTAACCCGATCCTTCCTCAAAAGTACCTTAAAAATTGAATTTTCCCGGAGAAATGTTTTAAATAAAAGTTGTAGCTCCTTGTATGTGTAGTTGATATATCAAGTTTCAAAAAAAAATCGTTGGAGCCATTTTTGAGAAAAGCGTATTAAAAAAAAAAAAAAAATCAGGTGATACTTCCGGTTGAAGAATTTTGACAGACAACCTAACGTCGGATATATTGGTGATACTTAAACGGAAAATCAAGTTCGAACATTCTACGCTTTTAGTTTTTGAACTATGCACTTTACTTACATACATATACACGCACAGACCATTTTCCAAAAACCACCTTTTTTGGATTCAGAAGACCTCAAAACGTTTATTTCCGGTGAAAACTCGATATCGAAAATTTGACAAGGTTACAATATTTCCTCGTAACTAGGACTAAGAGAAAGTAAAAAGTTTTTACCAAATCGTCTATATATACAGGGTGTTCCCAAGGTATATGGATAACGACTTTTTATCGGAAATTAAGATAGCTAGGAAAAAACTAAAAAATACGTGTCCCCGTAGTTTTTTTGTTAGAAATCCAAATTTAATTTGCAAATTTGTTTTGGTGCTTGCAGAAGCGAGATACAGATAGACCAACTTCATTTTTTCAAATGGGGAGGTAGGTTTTTTATTTAAGAAATAGATTCCTCTATTTTTTGTAAGAAAAATTTACTTGAACGGTTTTTTTTCTTTGAGCGATATTTTAAAAGTTATGAATGAAAACATGATTCCTATAGAATTTCAAAATGATATTTAACGGTTTTTTGATTGAATAAGAAGAAAAGTACTATTTTATTATAAATTTTACTCCTCATTAATTACAGATGTTGCTCGAACTGGCCTCCGCTTTAGAGATGTATTTCTTGTGGCCGTAAGTCCAATTGGCAGGAAAGCATGTGTATGCATCTCTAATGGCGGGGGCAGTTCGAGCAAGATCTGTAATTAATGAGGAGTAAAATTTATAATTAAAAAATGTACTTTCTTTTATTCAATCAAACAAACCGGTACTAATTCATTTTGAAATTTCTTATAGAATCAGTTTTCATTCATAACTTGTAAAATATCACTCACAGAAAAAAAAAACCGTTTAAGTAAATTTTTCTTAAAAAAAATAGAGGAATCTATTTCTTAAATAAAAACCACACCTCCCCATTTGAAAAAAATGAAGTTGATGCCTCTATCTCGCTTCTGGAAGCTCCAAAACAAATTTGCAAATTAAATTTTGTGATTTCTAAGAAAAAAAACTACGGGGACACGTATTTTTTTAGTTTTTTTCTAGCTATCTTAGTTTCCGAGAAAAAGTCGTTATCCATATACCTTGGGACACCCTGTATATGTGGGTGTGTATGGTAACAGCTATGTCAAAAATGAAAAGTCGCAGGAAGTTTAAACTTGGTATACCGTTTAGGCATTAGACACGAAGATTTTGGGCAAAATCTATCAACCGGAAGTGCGCGTTTTCAGTGCAAAAAAAACTGAATCTTTTTTTAGTTTTTTGTGATTTTCTCAAAAAAACAGCTCCAACGATTTGCTTTAAACTTCGTATGTAGATAAACATACCTATCACTTTCCGAAAAAAGTGAATTTTTTTTGGGGGGGGGATCCTGGGAGAACAGCAGCTTTCCACTAAAGTGTTACTTAAGTATAATATATGGTTTCACCACCTACATACTATTAATTCACATTAGAAACGTTGATAGAATTCCAAATTTGATGAAAATCGGTTTACCGAAAAGTGCGATTTATAGAAAAGGTTTTTTGAAAATTTTTGTATTTCTTGACGGTTACAACGATTTACTTTAAGCTTGGAATACTTGTTGCATAAATAGAAACGTATCATTTTTATTTGGAACATGTTTTTTTTTTTTTTTAATTTATTTTAGTTAGTGGTGTGGAATTTATGGACTAAAGTTTTTCGATGTTTAGAGGCAGTTTCAAAGCTAGTTCATAGTCACTAGCAAAATTAGTAGGTAGGATTATGTTATGATAAATAAATGCAGTTTTAAATATAATTATACTAACAAGAATAAAAAACAAGTCGTGTGTGTGTGCGTTTCAGACTATGTAGGTATTATTAATTTAACCCTTCACTTTCTTAGCACATTCTCATATACCACCAAATCCAATCAACAGCAAAGTTACATTAACAAATTGAAGTTTTAGTAACTCTATTGGCTAACTCATCTAGATGACGTGCCTATCACGCATCTAGACGTAGTTGTCAAGTGATACGCTAGCATTTAGACTCCGACTAGTACACTTCCTACAGCATTAATGCTACCTACAATCAGTGCCCGCTCTAAGGGCGGTCAACCCGGCCATTTATCCGGGGTCACCATTTTGGCTTTGTGAGAAAAACATTGATGTGTTAATATGCCAAACTTTCTGAACAGAATAGTATTGGCACACGAGCAGAGCGCTGCTTCAGTTTGTGTTTAAATTCATGCATAGACTTGCTTATTACTTACCTCTAAATTACAAAATGATTTCATTACACAATAGCATTATTCTTGCTATTATGACGGTAGTGACGGAAGTTCATACAAATATGTACCTTTATTTAAAATATATTTATATATTCTTATGGGGGCGGCAATTTGTCTTTTTGTCTGTGGCGACGTAACCGCTAGAGTGGGCGCTGCTACAATAAACATAAAACTCATACAGATGTGTATCAGTGAAGAAGGAGTGGTTACAAAGTAGAATGTACTGTTACCTTCTAGAAGAACGGACTGCAGCTCCGTTGTGGTTTCTATAAGGCTGGTGGAAGAATGTTTGTGGTAAAGGTTCTATGTGTTAGTGTTGGGAAGCTCAGTGATGTGATGTTTCTGTTGTTAGGTTCCGAATAGGTTTTTGAGATTTTATTACTGTCATAAAAAACGGTTGCAACGATTTTCTTTAAATGTGGAATGCTTGCTGTATAGATAGAAATGTATCATTTTTTATTTGGGTCTGAAGCGCGAGTGGGGGGACACGGTATAGATCTTGTAGCTGGCTGAGCAATATCCCCTGATAAAGTCCAAAATCTATGTTAGATTTTAGACTATATTTTGTCCATAAAGAAGATAAGATCTAGAGGCAGGGAGAGGTTAAAGTAGTTAGGATATTTTCTGATAGTCAAACTGCATTAAAGGCTTTGAATTAGCCATGCTGGAGCTCTAAACTCTAGAGAGTAAATGTAGCAGAAGATTTAGAGGCATCGCTCATAGGAGCAGGGTAAGAGCTTTTCTGAGGATCTGGACTTGCGGGTCAATAACTGAACAGAGGGAAATGAGAGGGCGATCGAGTTGGCTAAGGCGGGATCCACACTACCATTTTGTGATCCCGAGCCAGCATTAGTCGTTACTAAGCAATTTCATGATAGAGAAATTAAACAGTGGAGGGACAGGGAATTGGAGAGGCCACAATGGGGGGGGGGGGGGGTTCCAGCTAAAAGATTTATAAAACGTATAAGACAGAGAAATGTGCACTATATTTTCCCTCTTGAGTAAGGGTGCTGGTAGATATATTGATTGGCAACGCTTGGATGGCTAGTGTCATTTACACAAAACAGGCAGGACGTCTAGTCCTTTTGTGTCAGAATTGTGACGATGGAGACAGGAAAATGGTGTACCATTATCTAGGACAGTGTCCCTGTTTCGCCAATGCTAGGTTTCGTATATTTGGGAGGGAAACATTCTCAAGGGAATGCTTGGAGAAGTTGGAGTTTAGCGAAAACTTAAGATATTGTAGTCAGACCGGTAGATTGCTGGGGGGGGAGGCTTCTTAGTTTTTTTTTATATGGGGTTACAAGCCATACTGGCTTAGGTGCCACGCTTTCGGCCACCCACCATTAATAACAGTAATAATAATAAGTATACTCTAATTTCGGGGCGGGTGTTGGTGTATTGGTTATGAGCATGGACTTGTAAGTGGGAGGACCCCAGTTCGAGTCTAGCGTAACACTAAATTTTATATTTGTTTAAAAAATGTTAATAGTAAAGTAGGTGCTTCCGCCCCGTCCACGACACCTAATTTGGTAGTTAGACGTTAAGCCCGCCTGAAAAAATAGGCATTACTTTACTTTTTACTCTAATTTCATCAATTGTTTACGAGAAACACTCGTTACTGACGGACCTCGGCGAATGTAAAGCAATAAACAAATTGAAGTTTAAGTATACAAATTCTATATAATTGATGGACTAAAAGTTATCAGAATCTCTGTATGTTAAAGATGTGCGGGCAGAGAGCTGGCCATTGGAGTAGAGCGTATTTGCCAATATTTAGCTGACGCTGACAAAACTGGCGAACAAAAAAACTGTTCAATATAGATTTAAATACAGTACATGCCAAAATAAAATTACACCAGCCCTGAAAGTGTTCAAACCCCCAAAGTTTGAGCATTGAAATGTTCACATTCTAATTAGGCCACTTCTATGAGATAAATGATACAAAGGTCACCTTGGTAAACAAACAAATATAATTTCTGCCAAGGTTTTTTTTCTTGAACATAAAGATATTTTGTTGAAAATTTATTAAAAACATATGCAAATTAATTATTGTGTTTTATGAGAAAGTAAAAATATCCAACTTCCACAATCCCAAGAATTATCAGAAGGCAGTGTTATACAGAAGTGTATCTATTACAGGAAACGAATTTGTTTCTGTTTTCCGCGTTTTTCTCGGTATCTATTGAACAGATTTTCTTTGAACTTGATTTTACAGGGTTCTAGGAAACCTGGGACCCATATCCGGTCATAATATGTGGTGGGAGTTTGTCAGATTTTAGTAAAAATTCTCTCTATTTTTAGATTTTTATTTTCTCTTATTAGTTAGTACGAAGAAGTATCAGCTATCGTGTCAAATTGTCGATATCATCTTTTAACCGGAAATAAACGTTTTAAGATCCCGTGAGTCCGAAAAAGTAGTTCTTAGAAATTGATGTGTGTGTGTGTGTGTGTTGTGAGTCAGTATAATTGGAAAACAGAAAATCCCAGAAAGTTCAGGTTAACCGGAAGTTAGATTTTGGTTAACCAAAATCAGTTAACCGGAAGTACCACTTTATGAATGTATATTTTTTTTTTTATTTTTTTGCGATTTTTTTTCGAAAATGGCTTCAACGATTATCTTTTAAACTTGATTTATCAAAACCTCATTTACAAAGAGCTACAAATTTTATTTGAAACATTTCTCTGGGAAAATTCATTTAAGGGCACTTCTGGGGGAGGGGTGGGGTTAAGTTTTTATCTTAACTGCTATTTCAGTTTATTAGACAATTCTGTCATCTAAATTATATTAATTAAAATTAAATATGTTGTTGAAATTCCGAGTGTTTGAAAAAATCGATAAACGGAAGTGTGTTTGTTTTAACACTTTACTAAATGATTTTTTTCACTTTTTCGTGATTTTCTCAAAAATGGACTCCGAAGATTTTCTTGAAACTTCTTATATAAACTAAACATACAGAGTTCTACAACTTTTATTTAAAATATTTCTCTGGGAAAATTTATTTAAGGGCACTTTTAGGGGAGGGATAGGGTTATGTTTTTTTCTAAAGGGCTAACATAGTTGGATTAAACAATTCTATCATCCAAACAAAATTAATTAGAAATAAATAGATGGCCGAAATTCCGAGTTTAATGGAAATCAGTAAACCGGAAGTGCGCTTTTTGTACAGTTGTCGACGAATTTCATTAAATTTGACACACAAACTATAAAATTTGTCAATTATAATTTTAAGAACTGGAGTAAGAGAAAGTTGTGTGAGTGTTTCACACCAGATTTTTTGTTTCTCAGAGGACCTCAAAATATGTATATCCGGGAAAAAAACTCGAATTGACACTATCGCAATACTTGCTCTTACTAGAGTAAGAGAAAGTAAAAAGGATAGTCGACCCAGTGTCAGTGTCAGTGTCACTGGTAGTCATGGAGAGAGACGTCCGGTAAGTATGCCTATGTGGCAGGCACAGTTTCTTCATAGTCCAGTTCTTTTAATTTCCGCATTATTATTAGTGAAATATACAGTTGTTACGTTGTCAAGGGTAATGTAATCAGGATAATTGACTTTCTCTTTATTCACTAGCAGCAAGTATTGTGATCGCATCCACGATATTAGATATTAAGTTTCCACCGGAAATACATGATTTCAAATCCAACGAATATGAAAAAAAATCATCAGAGACATTTTCCGTGGTAGCCTGCTTCATTTTGTGGTCATCGACCGGTTTCGGGCGTTCGCCCATCTTCAGGATGCGTTTGTCAGACAGGGTGATAACACTGTCTTGCACAGAGCAAATTCAGTTTATACACTGACTGGTCTTTTTAATTGTATTTAAAACTAAACTCTTAAACTAGGTCAAAGGGAGGTATGGTCATGGTAGCTGGGTGGGAAAGGAACACGTGTTTGGGTTGTTAAAGGGGCAGATTTTTCTTACGATGGAAACAACACGTGGGGGTCTAATTTTTACCACAACAGAGTTTAAAAATTAGACCCCCACTTGT
The DNA here is from genome assembly GCA_011037195.1 of Triatoma infestans. Lineage (NCBI taxonomy): Eukaryota > Metazoa > Arthropoda > Insecta > Hemiptera > Reduviidae > Triatoma > Triatoma infestans. The sequence goes on along the minus strand of JAAEAF010006560.1, from coordinate 10,695 downwards.
TATTTCCATCTTAAGGAAAATTTGCCTTTAACAACCCAAACACGTGTTCCTTTCCCACCCAGCTACCATGACCATTACCTCCCTTTGACCTAGTTTAAGACGAGTTGAGTTTTAAAATACAATTGAAAAGACCATTCAGTGTATAAACTGAATTTGCACTGTGCAAGTCTGTGTTGTCACACTGTCTGAAAAAAAAACGCAACCTGAAGATGAGCGAACGCCCGAAAACGGTCATTGACCACAAAATGAAGCAGGAGGCTACCACGGAAAATGTCACTGATGCTTTCCAGCTCTGCGGAATCGACCACCACAACAATTATGAAAAAAAAAAAATGTTAATACCGAAGGGTTATTAATGAAAAATTGCAGCATCCACGACCTTGTCTTTCCGTTGTGTAAACAATCGCATCCCTTACCATGGAACTTCAACAATTCCGTTGAAAACTCAATGTTCAAAATTTATTATGATTCATTTTTCAAAAAAGTAAAAGGAAAAAAATCCCTTCACCAGGGAATCAAACCTAGCCTCATCTGTAACAAAAACGGTGAGTTCGTTCAAAAATTATGCAATTATGCTGGTTTCCAGTTTAATAGAGAGTTTTCTTGCTTAGAGTTTCCAGTTTTACTGGTTTCTTGGTGTATATTTCCATTTTTATGTGTAGTTAACAGCCCAAGCGGCTCCTTAGCCCAACATCTGGACATATTGCTAAAGGTCAACCCAGGCCCTGTGACAGACATGGCCCAGGATAGCATTTGTCCAACATACAACTTCGAGGCTCCATTTCGGGTGTTCTTAGGTTCTAGGGCGGAATGGCCCAAGGGGTGGGAAAAATGCTACCGGACAGGGCCTCTGTGGTTTACAGATGGCTCTAGGCTGGAGTGCGGGACTGGAGCGGGAGTATACGGAATGAGCCCAGAGGTACTCATTGAGAGGCCGTTGGGCAGGTATTCCACTATATTCCAGGTTGAAGTGTTTGCTATTAAGGTCTGTGCCGAGGAAAACCTGCGTAGAGCCCCAAGGGGCAAGGTCATACGCATTTGCTCGGACAGTCAGGCTGCACTGAAAGCCTTAGAAGCTCACAGAACTACCTCATCCCTGGTGAAGGAATGTCGAGAGGCATTGTCGAGACTCTCCAGGCACAATAAGGTACAGCTGTTGTGGGTGCCTGGACATGCAGGGGTTGAGGGTAATGAGACAGCTGATCAACTGGCCAGGAACGGGGCTAACACTCCGTTCATTGGTCCAGAGCCGGTCCTGGGAATAACTGGCGGAGCAATTCGTGCAGCGATTAGAGAGTGGGGTCGCAGTAAGCATGAAGAGCTCTGGAGGAGAAGCCCGGGTGCTATACACAGTAAAAGGATGATGCCAGGACTGTGTAAACGAAGAACCCGAATGACCCTTGGTCTGAGTAGGAGCCAGATTTCTCTGGTGACGGGACTGTTTACGGGTCATGGCAGGTTCAGGAAACATCTGTACAAGGTAGGACTCATTCGAGCGGAACCCTTGTGCAGACTATGTCAGGAAGAGGAGGAAACGGCCTCCCACCTGTTGTTCGATTGCGTGGCAATAATCAGATTGAGGTATGAAACCTTTGGTACTTTGCGACCTGAGGAGATAGTAGCTCAAAACGACCTGGTGGTGAAGGCCCTTAAACTCCTTAAGGAGGGAGGGTTTGTCTACTAGGAACTATCGGGGATGGCACAATAAGCCTCTGTTGGCTGCGGTGCCGGGATATGGCCCACCCGAGGTTGGATAAAATAATAATAATAACAACCCAAAACACGTGTTTTCCCACCCAGCAGACCATACCCCTTGACCTAGTTTAAGAGTTTAGTTTTAAATACATTTAAAAAAAACACCAGTCAGTGTGTAAACTAAATTTGCTCTGTGCAAGTCTGTGTTATCACACTGTCTGAAAAACGCATCCTGAAGATGGGCGAACGCCCGAAATCGGTCGATGACCATAAAATGAAGCAGGCTACCACGGAAAATGTCACTGATGCTTTCCAGCTCTGCGGAACCAACCACCACAACAACTATATTTCCATGTTTCACCTTTATAGAGTTCTATTTAAATTGCCTGAGATTCTTGAACTGGCTGAGGTAGCCGGCCGGCCTTATTAAGGTGTAATTTAACGAATAAAACAAAATATTTTTGTGGAAACTTGGTGTTTTTTTTTTTATTTATTGAAATGACAAAGCAAGGCGCACAATCATGTCTAAGGACGATGATGTGTATGGTCAGACTAGCGGTTAACGACATCACCACCTGGCCAATAAGTTACAACTCTGACATAGTACTAATCAAGTTCATCGTTGACGTGCTACATCTATTTGATTTCTCATGATTTCTTGCTTGATTTCTCTATGTCACCATTAACAGTATAAATATTTTCCTATGTGGTAGGAGACATTGACACCACTCTCTCTTAAGGCACGTTCTCACGAGTCAAGTTTAGTTGACCGATTTTAGTGGATCAACAAAAGTTGAATGAAAAAACCTAGTTGAGAACCTTTCTTTTAACAAAGTTGTTCAACTGTTTAGTGGATCAACAAACGTTTGACCGAATCAAACTTTATCGTTCAAGTATGACGCATCTTTCAGTTGAACGCGCCATCTTTCAAGTATTGACAAGTGTGAAACTCCAAATCGCCCAATTGGCCTCTCAGTTTACTTTCAACTCATAGAGTGCTCCGTGTCGTTATTGAAACGGTTTGATCGATTTCTGTTGAAACGTATGAACCAAAACTGATTCAAGTCGCATTCAACTTTTGCTGATCAACTAAAATCGGACAACTAAACTTGACTCGTGATAACGCGCCCTTACTGCAATTATTTCAATTCTAATTGATAATTTTCTTTTGAACTTGCACTGTTGATTAAATGTTTGGTTGGGTGTGCATTGCATATAAATACAGAGGTGGGGATTATATTTGTATATCTGAAGGGACTACACTGTATGGCAGCCCCCTCTCTCTCTCTCTCAAACCTTCAGCAAGATTTGTAACGGTAGTTTAATCTTAAGCCTAGATCAGATTGATTGGATTCATCCATGGGGTGAGCCCCGATCCAAGGTATTGCAGCCAGTAGAAGAGGCTTGTTGTACCTACCCCTATAGATCTGGTATGGGAAACCCACCCTTCTTCACGAGGTTGAGGGCCATTCTAACCAGGTCTTTTTGAGCTATTATCTCCATTAATGATGGAGAATTAAGTATTTCAAAGATAATTTTGGATCAGAGACATTTTCCGTGGTAGCCTGCTTCATTTTGTGATCATCGACCGGTTTTGGGCGTTCGCCCATCTTCAGGATGCGTTTTTTCAAACAGTATGACAACACAGACTTGCACAGAGCAAATTCAGTTTACACACTCGATGGGCGAACTGTTAGTATGTAAACTGAATTTGCTCTGTGCAAGTCTGTGTTGTCACACTGTCTGAAAAACGCATCCTGAAGATGGGCGAACGCCCGAAACCTGTCGATGACCACAAAAATGAAGCAGGCTACCATGGAAAATGTCTCTGATGCTTTCCAGCTCTGTGGAACCAACCACCACAACTAATAATTTTGGGTATCAATAAAATGTTATTTGAAAACATTCTTTTACAAAAACTCAAGCAGTGATGATAATAATAACATAATTATATTAATTTATGATAATCAGCAAAACAGTTTTATTATTATTCAAACCCAGATTTATCTTACAATCTTGGCACATAACATTATTTGTTCTGTTATCCTTGTTTGATATGGCCCAAATTTTTTCCACCTTTTTCTCACATCTGCAGTGTGAGGAAAGTGTCCAGTGATGCTTGATGTTGAGCTACTTGCAGGTCTTTTCTTCCTTTCATGTATTCTAATGGTAAAGTCTCCCTTCTTCTGAAAGTGGAGAGCTTTTATTTTAGACTCTGGATGCAATTTTTGCCAAATAATGTAGCGTTGTTAAGTGCTATGTCGTTTAGATCGAAGAATATTCTGAGATAATATTAGTACTTGGAGCGTCTATCATATTCGTAAGATACTTCCTTCTGGTCCATGAGGTCTACTCCGCCTAGGTAATTATTATAGGCTTCAATTACTTGGTGGGGACAACTAACAAATGATTTGTCTTGTTGCCCTTTCACCTATCTTTCAACCAAATATCTCATAGCGCAATTTAGCGACTTGCAACACAATCGAACAATAGGTGGTTCCGAGCTAATTATGCCCACCTTAAAATTAAACTAATTAAACACCTGTGTAGCTGTTTTTTGAACCTACCATGCCCCATGAAATTGCCTGTCACCAGGTTCATCTGGTTCCTTTCTAAGTAGAGGGTCTCTGTAGTACTATTCTTACACAGCTTCGACATCATCATCTTGCTGTGTTTGGCTGCTGGACATAGTTTTCAAATTTGTCGTGCTCTCTCCAGAGCCTGTCTCTAAGAGATAGATATATGTACTGTCCATTTGGTTTATTCCTAAGACCGGTTCTGGACCCCAAAACGGAGTATTCATCCAATTCTTGGCCAATTAGTCGGCTGTATCATTGCCTCTAATCCCCACGTGTCTCGGGTCATATATTCTAGCCGAACTTTGTTATGTCGGGAACGTTGCGTCAAGGATTCTCTACACTCCCTAACTAGAGATGACGTGATAATAATAAGCCTAACTCACAAGTCCCAAGAACCCCAAAAATCAATTACTCTCGAAACATGTTTCAATTGAAAGTGATAGGTTTATAATTTGTGCATTAAACATTGCAAGTTTAAAGAAAATCTCGATTGAGCACTATTATAGACAATTCCAAAAATCTCAACCTGTTCTCTAAATTCGCATCTTTCATTCCTTCAGATCAACGTATAATTCCAACGATTATGAATTATGTTTGTATTAACTGCAGTTAAAGAAAGCCAGATGAGTATTCAAATTCCCATTATTTTTGTAATTCGTATGTCTCTTTCTAATCGGCAAATTTTTTCGAAGTTTTGTCGTTAAATTTTTTTAATTGCCGTTATATAAAAAGAAGTGGTGAAACCATACACTTTACTGTCAATAAAGACTTTCGTCATGGTGTTTTAAATTCAAGTTAGTTGATTATCACTGAATAACTATGAAGATGGGGTAGAAATCTTAATATATCTGCAAGCTTATAGATATTATATTTAAATTGAACGCCTGGGAAATGAAGGAATAGTGAGTGACCTTCCTTCGGTTATGAACTATACACAATCAACACCGTGCAGTTTCCCCCCACGGATCAAGGTTATCAGAATTTACTAGACTTCAGATTTCTATTGTTCCTTTGGTTTTTTTTTTTTTTTGTTACTTTCTCTTACTCCAATAAGAGCAAATATTACGATCGTCCTAGATTTTCCAAATTGAATTATCACCAAAAATATAGGTTTTGGCTTTCACGGAATACGGAAAAAAATGTGTGTGTTTGTGTGGGTAAACAGGAATAGCTCAAAAACGAATAGTCGCAGAATACTTAAAACATGGTATTCTGTTTAGGCACTACTACAAGCAACAGACAAAAAAAGATCTCGGGCAATATCCATCAACCGGAAGTGGCACTTTATTGAACTTTTTCCAGTTTTTCGTGATTTCCTCTAAACTTTGTATACTGTTTACAAAAATAAATACCTACCACTTTTATTTGTAACATTTTCCTTAAACATTAATTTTTTGGGGGTTCTGGGGAGGTGGGAGCAGAAGCTTTATACATTCCTCTAAATTACCACTTCAGTGTAAATATATGATTTTAACAACTACTTAATAATAATAAACAGAATTGTAAATTTAATGAAAATCGGTTAACAGGAGTGCGATTTTACAAAACATCTTTTTGAGTATTTTGGGAATTTTTTCGAAAACAGTTGCACCGATTTTTCTTTAAACTTGGAATCCTTGCTTCGTATAGAAACGTATCAATTTTTATTTGAAACATTTGCCTGAAAAAAGAAGAAGATTTTTGGGAGGTTTGGGGGGGAGGTCTGTCAGTTTAAATTTAAATTTGCACAAGCTTTGTTGATTTTGACATAGAGTGCTCTCCATATATGGCCCACTTTAGGTTAGGTAGGTATACAAGTGAAAACAATACTACCATTAGTATGGCCGGCCCGACTAAACGCAATTTTTTTTTTAAATTTCTTGATTAAATTATGTTAATTGGAGTAAAAGAAAGTTGTATGAGTGTTTTACATCAGATTTTTTTTTTTTTTTTAATTAAGGCACTTCAACATCTATGGTCATTAGCGCCCGGAGCCTTCTCAGTGCAATGCCCGGCCTCCGGACAGTGTTCTCTCGCTACAGATAATACTGTCCATCACCGAACAGTGGAGCTGTAGAGGCTCTTAAGAAGAAAAAATCTAAGCATTCAGAGACATTTTCCATGCTAGCCTGCTTCATTTTGTGGTCATCGACCGGTTTCAGGCGTTCGCCCATCTTTTCAGGATGCGTTTGTCAAACAGTGTGATGATAACACAGAGCAAATTCAGTATATACCACTCAGTATTAAAAGTAAGAGTGTGATAAACTGAATTTGCTCTGTGCAAGTCTGTGTTATCATCAAACTGTCTGACAAACGTATCCTGAAGAGATGGGCGAACGCCCGAAACCGGTCGGTCGATGACCACAAAATGAAGCAGATACCACGGAAAATGTCTCTGATGCTTTCCAGCTCTGCTGAACCAACCACCACAACAAAATTTGTTTAAGCAAATGTTTTCTCTAAACAGAAGTACCCCTTTATGTTTTAATTAGAATGGCGTTTAACATACCTCATTCTAGTTATAAAATTCTTAAATTAACCCTGAAAATGGAGAACTAAATTGTTATATTTGGGGAGATACTAGAATTCCAAAACTCTTATTTCCTCAGATTCAGGTATTATCACGAAAAGAAAAGCCCTCTTTGAAATAACTCTGGAACAGGCAAGTAGGACGATGTGGGAAGTGATTAAGGACATGAGGAAAAGGATAGGTTGCAAGTGGTTGGAGGTAGATTTTTGGACGGTGCAGGTTTCGAACGGGACATGGGGCGTGTGGGAAGTATTTATGGAGGTTTGGTTTGAGGTCGTCTCAGCTGTGTTTATGTGGACACCCCGACACTATGGAAGATTAGATTTTCAGGTGCGTGTTGGGGGATAGGGAACAATATATTGTAAGGAGGAAGTTAGTGAGGTTAGGTTGGGGTTGGGAAGAAAATGTTGGGTATTGGGTGAATGAGGATAGGTGGGAGGTCTTTAGTACTTTGTGTAGGGAAATGTTAGAAGGGCTAGGGGTTTGAGGGTCATTGTGCTTTTAGATTAGGATAGGTTAGGATATCAGAGACATATTTCGTGATAGCCTGCTTCATTTTGTGGTCATCGACCGGTTTTGGGCGTTCGCCCATCTTCAAGATGCGTTTTTCAGACAGTGAGACAACAGAGACTTGCACAGAGCAAATTCTGTTTACACACTCCAAGTGTAGTATTGGAGTTGTTGGTTAAACCACGACCACTACGAGTCCGACCTCAATTGGGCTTGGAAATTGGCGCTTGCGCCCGTAGTTCAGTTTTTCATACTCGATAACGAGTATAGTGTGACTGATCGCACACTCGATGGTTACCACTTACACTCATCGATGGTTACACACTTACACATAGTGTGAGTGTAATTTATTGTATGCGTGTGAGGTGTGGTTGCTGGGTTTTTTAGGCTTAGGAGTGTGTAAACTGAATTTGCTCTGTGCAAGTCTCTATTGTCACACTGTCTGAAAAACGCATCCTGAAGATGGGCGAACGCCCGAAACCGGTCGATGACCACAAAATGAAGTAGGCTACCATGGAAAATGCCTCTCTGATGCTTTCCAGCTCTGCGGAACCCCAACCACCGCAACAAAAAAATCTAAGGGTGGTAGCACTGGAATTGAACCCGGGACCTCCGCGTGGGTGTCCAACGCGTCAACCATTTATAGCTGTGCGTTGGAGTATTACGCGGTTTGGACACACCAAAAGAATTTTGAGTTTCCACTAGAAGCCACAAGATCCCAAGAATTACGACAACAAATCTGATATGAAACATTTAAACGACTTTCTGAGATTAACGAGTAAATATATTGCAATCGTATCCAATTTTTTTTGAAATTTTTTAGCTTTCAGCGGAATTACATATTTTGAGATTGTCTGGGTCTGAAAAAGTGATTTTTAAAAATTAGTCGCGACAATAAGGTTTTTTTTTGCACAAATATCGGTCAAAATTTTTCATTTTTTTTTTCGATTTTTTTCGAAACCGGTTCCAACGATTTTCTTTAAACTTCGTATCTCAACTAACATTGAAAGGGCTACAATTTTATTTACAAATTTTTCCAGAAAAATTCATTAAGAGTCTGAAGGAGGTAAGATTAGAATTTCCTCAAGTGCCATTTTAAAATATTATACCCTTCTATTTTGCTGGTAACATATACACACATCAAAGATAACCGAAACAGAAAAAAAAAATGTAGAGTTTTTTACTTTCTTTTTTATAAAATGCTTCTAATGAGTGAACACAAACTATACTTGAACTGTTATGTATCAAAATGTTTGGGGGCTTTCCCAAGTATTAATATTTCAAAGAAATAAGAAATGATTATTCTACAAATTCATAATATTTTGTATGCATATGTAACATTATTAGAGTGTAGGCATTGTTTTTTTTTTTTACTCTTTTATTATATGACTAAGAGGAAGTAGCAGTGTAACTGAGTCATAGCCAGTATTAAGGAACTAAAATAATGTGATAGTATGAGCAACAGGCGTGTTAAAGGAAAAGTATAAACAGGTGAGTGAAGGTTACAAGGCTGGTTACACGCTTGTAATTTTTTTTTCCCCCTCCAATAAAAGTTTGACCCTGTTTCAAAGCCATTTGTTAGTGGAAGTTATTATAAGAACAATTCCTCACATTTAAAAACGACCTCCCTCGGTGTTCCATTCATATTGGCTATTTAATAAACAACAACAACAACAATCTAGTGTGAAACAATCACTTACTGTAGTTAACACAATTGTAATTGATAAATTTGCTTATAAATGGTATTTATACTTACTCTTACTCTGTGTGTGTATATTGTAATGGTTCTTCTTTCCTTAAATTTTAATTTATGTAATTAATAAGAGAATTTAAACTCAATTAAACTATAGGGTGATGGAATCTTGATTCAGTTGCATAGTCATTAAAATAATTTATTATACACACATCAATATATTTTTTTAGATAACATCAGTTTAAATAATATTTTCTTAAAGGTAAATCCTTTAATATATAATAACAATGTTTAAAGTAATCTTAATTAATATTAATGTTTACAAGACACACACCTTAAATGAGAGCTCCCTTCTGTTCAGCCACACAAACAAAACTCTTTTACCAGCCTTTTCATCTCATAATCCAGGCCGCCAGTAGGTACCACTGCCTTCTATATCTTAATTCATCTCAATATACGATTATATATAACATAGTATGTCAAAAAAAGGAAAGTCACAAGAACATCAAAACTTGGTATTGCGTTCACTACCACCACATTAGACATAAAGATTTCGAGCCATTTCCATATAAATTGGTATCGTGACATTACTGAATGTTTTATTTATTTATTTATTTATTTTTTTCAGTTATTCCCGATTTTCCCGAAAACGGCTCCAACAATTTTCTTTAAACTTCGCATACTTTCTACACACACATAAATACCTATCACTTTTATTTAAAACATTTTCCTAGGAAAATAATTTGGGGCGGGGAGGGGTTCTAAGAGTACAGTAGCGTTTTAAGCTTCCCACTAAAGTTCCACTACACTAGAATATATGGTTCTGCCACGTTTATAATATTAATATACATGAGAAGCCTTTGCTAAAATTCCCCAAATTGAAGAAAATCGGTGCGACTGCAAGTGCGATTTTACAGAATAGGTTTTTTGTAATTTTTTCGAAAACTGGGAATACTAACTAAATAGAAATAAGCCTATCACTTTTATTTGTAACATTTTTTTGAAAAAAAAAAAAAAATTGGGCCTCTTTACAATGTAAATCTGGCTCGGTTGGTAGATAGGCACTTGTCCCCCCTCCCCCCAAATTTGAAATTCAAATTTTTTTTTTTTTCATTCTTTATATAACTGCATTACAAGGAGTTAGAGAAAGTGAGAGGAGTCAGGAACTGGTGTATGGAGGAGGACTTGTCCATAAACCCCCTCCCCCCCATAAAACCGTACTAGTTCCTTTCACATTACACCACAAGCTGGAAGGCCTTAGACCATCATCAATCAGTTGGGCACACTCTGATTCTATTTGAGCTTGGAATTACTTTTGACCTTGGAGACTCACTTGGAATGAACACATTGACAAAATTTCACATGAGGTCAATGCGTCATCCAGTAGATTAGAAACGTGGGGGCGGGGGAGCCTCATTCCACTTCGACCTACAAGACGAGGTCTATTGTGGATCCCCTTAAATTATAGCACAACCCCCAGCTTTGCCCTCCTAATCAGTCCTAGCAAAGATGAAAGCGGCTTCGTCATGAAACTCATAGCTTCGGGATTGCCTGTCCCAAATTGAAGAAACCTTATCCTCGCCAGGCCGGCGCACTTACAAAGGATGTGCGCCGGGGTTTCTTCCTCTATCTTGCAGAATCGGCATACCGCATTACCGCAAGTTGTAGATGGTGCATGTGTCTGGTTAGCCTACAATGCCCTGTTAGTA
>JAAEAF010006559.1:0-98406 GCA_011037195.1 Triatoma infestans | reverse complement strand
GCTTCATTTTGTGGTCATCGGCCGGTTTCGGGCGTTCGCCCATCTTCAGGATGCGTTTTCAGACAGTGTGACAACACAGACTTGCACAGAGCAAACTTAGTACACACACTTAGTTCATACACGGAGTGTGTAAACTAAGTTTGCTCTGTGCAATCTGTGTTGTCACACTGTCTGAAAAACGTATCCTGAAGATGGGCGAACGCCCGAAACCGGTCGATGACCACAAAATGAAGCAGGCTCCACGGAAAATGTCTCTGAAGATATTTTTATTTATTTTTAATATGATTTTATTAAGCAATTACAATAATTTTTGAACCCTAAATTCCTCTGAATCCTTAAATCCTTACTACGTGAATGTTTCTTCCTAATCACTCAACATTCCTCTCCCTCCTGACTTTATCCTGTACATGACAGTTGCTTTTTATCTTAATTTCAATTCTTCAGTACAATCCCACAAATCTTCGAAAATAAACAAAAACAGAAACTAATCTTAGGACAAAAAGGTGGGAAACTAAAATTCACTCGATAAACAGTAATATAATTTGATTATTTATTGCGACATTAAAAATTCAAAATTACGAGGTTATTTTTGCTTCAGCTGTTTAGGCGGATTTCTTAGATTAATGTGATCGTGAATGGTATCGTTCAATTAATGAATGCAGTTTAGTTTCTACATTTTTTGGAATGAAAACTGGGGAAAATTCAGGGATTTTGCTAAAAATAAATTTTGTGAACTTGATCGATAGAAATTAAATTAATAACGTCAAGCAAAATTACAGTTTTTCTAGTGAATTTTTTGACTTGTTATAAAAATTGATTTTGGATACGTTGAGATTTGAAATTTTTGAGTTACATGCCTTGGTCCAAAAATACCCAAGTCAAAAATACAACAATAAATCTTTTAAAAATGGTATTCACAAATCGTCTCAGGCCTTAAAATTACAATGAGATGTTTGTACGGCAATGGAGAGAGGAGTTTTTAAAGAACAAGAATTCTTTGTTGTTATACGTTTCGGTTGCCAATCGGTTGCCATTCTTTAGGAGCTCTTTAGGGTAGGAGAGGAATGAACGTTCACTCCTCTCCTACCCTAAAGAACTCCTGAAGAAAGGCATCACTGGTACCCGAAACGTAGAGCAACGAAGAATTCATTTCCATTAAAAACTTCTCTGGCATCAGAGACATTTTCTGTGGTAGCCTGCTTCATTTTGTGATCATCGACCGGTTTCGGCCGTTCGCCCATCTTCAGGATGAGTTTGTCAGACAGTGTGATAACACAGACTTGCACAGAGCAAATTCCGTTTATACACTCTGAATTTGCTCTGCGCAAGCCTGTGTTATCACACTGTCTGACAAAAGCATCCTGAAGATGGGTGAACGCCCCCCGAAACCGGTCGATGATCACAAAATGAAGCAGGCTACCACGGAAAATGTCTCTGATGCTTTCCAGTTCTGCGAAACCAATCACCACAACAACTCCTCTGGCCCATAGCCGTACAAACATCTCATTATAAATCTTTTATTTTTTTTTGGAAATTAAGTTCTGAACTCTTTAAGATAGTTAAGTTTCAAGTCTAAACTTTTCTGGTAGGGTGGATATTAAGTACTACATTAAGTCAAAGATAATATAAAGCTGTCAACGTTGAAAAGGGATATTTTTTTTTTTTGCAAACTTTTTTGGAGGAATTAACAGCGTACAGTGAAAGTTTTCAATTCTTTTATTTCTTTGCATACATGGGACCAGAAGTGAACGGTTATTTTTGGAAAAAAGGATTAACGGTAATACATCGCAAAACCCTGATGAATGGAATAAACAAATCAAATAAGTGAAAAAGAAAAAAAAATGTAACACAGTTTAAAGTTATTAAGAATTGATTCGTTCGCCATTAAAAGAAAAAAATAAAAATAAAAGTAAAAAGTATTATAATTACGAAATACGTGATCAAAAAATTAAAACATAAAAATCCTTTGTTTGTTTATAAGGACAACAATGGCATCCAGAGTATTTTTATAAGGGAGGAAAATTTATGTAAAAACATAACACAAAGAATAGATGAAACTTAAGAAAAAAAATTACAAAAAAAAAAAAAATTATATATTTATAAAAATCCATTATATATATTTTTTTTTTGTTTTGTTTAACAAATATCCTTAATGAAAAAAATAATTGGCACATTTATTTAGAAATATTGAAAAAAAATATTTCAATTTATTATTTTTAATGTTTACAATATTACGATCAAACTTAATACGTATTTTAACAAACAAAAAAAAAAAAAAAAAAAATAGCAAAATCTACCTATGAAATATATAGGTGATATTTAATTAAAAAAAAAATTGACTTGCTAAAGGGTTAATAAAAATTAAAAAAAATGCCATATAAAAATAACGTAATAATGGATGTAAAACAACGAGAATTTTAAATTAAAAAAAAGAGTTAATTCTCATTAAACGAGATAATAATTATTAGAAAATATAAATAACTTTCTTCATTTCATTTTTTTGTTTTTTTTTAAAAAAAAAAAAAAAAAAAAACATTAAAAATTTAACAGATCATGCGGAATTATATTCACAACAGCCAACAAAAGATAGCAAAGAAGATAATTTAAAAAAAAAAAACAAAAGAAAAACTAAATACAACACCTAAATTACAAAATACAATATTAATTAGATATATATATATAATATATTTATATAAAAAAAAATCTCTATTCAAAATTAAAAACATTTATAAAATAATTATAAATTATTGAACACAGTTTTACCGTGAATTTCAGTTTTTTTTTGTTTTTTTTTTCTCGACAAAAATGTTCAAAAATAATATATTAAAAAAAAAAAAAAAACCATTAAATTTAAACACACACTGTAACAGTCCCTTAAAAAATTAAAAAAACCACAAAACTTAGCAATGAATGATTTGTTTTTCTTATTCACTTGGTAGAATTAAGTCCACAATGAAATAAAAAATAAAAATAATAAAAAAAAAAATTATTCTTATTTTTACAGTACGTTTTTTTTATTTAATTAAATAACTCGATGTCCGTAATTAAATCTAAAAAATAATTAAAAAAAAAACAAAACCATAAATTACACAAACAAATGTTATAAAAATTAAAAAAATAGTTTTTTTTTATAAATCGTTTCTTTTCGTTTTTTTTAAATGTATATAATGATAGTCTACATTACTAAAATCAGTGGAAACATTGTTCTTTTCAATATATATATAGATATATATTTTTTTTTTTTAATTAAATGTTACGTATTTTTTATTCACGCCTTGTAATATATTTTTATATATAACGTCGAGCAGTTTATAATTTAAAGAAAAAAAAAATAAAATAATTAATAAAAACACAATTGGGTTTCATTAAAAATAGTTCTGATTTAAAAAAAAAACAAAAAAAAACACAATTTAAATAACAAATTCTTGATAAAAAATTACTTCACCTACTACAACACAATATGGTTCATATTATAAGTACAAATACCGGCTTATTTATTTATTTATTTATTTTTTTATTATATGCACCGTTTAATTCTTTTTTTTTTTTGGAGCTGGAAAGATATTTTATATTCCTTTTTGATCTTATTTATTTTCATTTTACTTTTTATTTTGTTTGGCATATATTATGTTTTTCCTTTTATTATTGCATTCGTATACTTTTTTTTTTTTTTGAGTTCGATCTCTGTTAACAACGTTTTGAACGTTTTCATTTTTTCCAATAAAATATAATTTAAAAAAAAAAAACCGAACGCAACATTCTCAACTATTTTTTTTTGTTTTTTTGTTCATAGTTTAATTTTAATTTATTTATTTATTTATTTATTTATAGTTGTTTAATTGTGTAATGGTAGTTGGTGTACTTTGATGACGTAAACGAACGTCTGAAAACAAGAAAAAAAAAAAATATTGAAAAAAATAATTAAAAAAAAAAAAAAAAAATTATTAATTCAAAAAAAAAAATAAACACAACATACAAAAATAACTAAATAAAAAAATATTTAAAAAAATTTCTCGCCGTTATCACAGTGGCTATGGCGTAAAAATATTTGAAAATGCCTATGTGGGTACTTTAGTAACTACCGCTTTAAGTAGATCACCACCTTTGTCTAATCCACTCATCAGTTTATGTGGATCGTGTAGAACATGATGGCCACCAGGTTGTGGTGCTTGTCCACCGCCGGCAGCCGCTTGTTGCTCTAATTTCGCTTGTTTTTCTTTATTCATACGATCTTGTTCTTCACGTTCACGTCTAGCCTGTTCGTTAATCTCTTTCACAGCTCTTAATTCTTTCTTTAATTTCATACGCCTATTTTGAAACCAAATTTTTATTTGCCTTTCTGTTAGACATAATGCGTGCGCTATTTCTATCCTTCTTCGCCTAGTTAGATAATGATTGAAATGAAATTCTTTTTCCAGTTCTAATGTTTGAAAACGTGTGTATGTCTGTCTTCCTCTACGCCTTGGGCAACCATTTGGACCGGGTAACATACCTGTAAAAAAAAGAAATTCCATTATTCTTCAAATAGTTTTAAATTTATTTAAACATAATAAAATTATTTAATATATTTTAAACTTTTAGATAAGAGAAAACAGAAAACTGGCAGTGAAAATTACCTAGAACCAACGTCCCCATTCACCGATTAATTGTTATTAGAACAAAATATTTACAACTGTAAAAAATCTGGTGTGGAACTCTCACAGGTCTATCGATTACTACAATACTCATATTTTTAATTAACAATGGTCCTCAAATTTACATTTAATTGCTTACAATAATAATGAAATAGCCATACAGTACTCTGAAACAGAATCTCATATATGCCTAATTTAGTAATAATTATTACTAGTAATCTTTATATTCATTCTTCTGAGGAGGTGGTCAAAATTTCCTTGAAATATTCAACCATTTGACATAGTCATTTAAAAAAATATATATATATTTTATCAATTATGCGCTAGAATATTTAATTTTATTGCGCGGAGAAAGTTTGTTTTTAATTTTTTTCTTTTTTTTTTCCAAGTAATATCATGTTTGTTGTCTTTGTGGATAATAAACTTTTAATTTGATCATGCCATTTCGAAAAATTTATCTTATAGATTTTTAAAAATTTTAATTTTAAAACACTGTCCCCAAACTAGGGCTCGCTTTGCTTTTAGAATATAAAAAAGTAAAGAAAAAAGGTTTATATTCATACAATTCAGTTTAACTGTGGTTGTAGGGCCCATGTAGGACCTTGATCTCCATCAATATTTGTGCCCAAGTCTGCCGATCTGTAGCACTTCTTCTCCACTGCCTTCTGTTTAATTGCTACAGATCATCCTCCACATCGTACATCCAACGCAGCCTAGGACGGGGCCTGATACTGATTTTGAGATGATTGGGGCAAAAATTATCTGATCGACATATTGTCATACGAGTATTTTGATTTTGTTCATTTCTCTTAACGAAAATGATATATTTATTTATTTTATTTTTTTAGCAACTACATAAATTCAAAAAGTGTGGATTTTATGGGGGACATGGATGGTTTCGGATGTTCATCCATTGACAGAGCAAATTCACCAAGTTCGTGTAGAAAGTTCACTTCAACGTAATGTTTTTCTTACACTCACACTTTTGGTTTGTTGGTTGTATATATGTGCGATAAACCAACAAGTGTGAGTGTAACAGTAACATTACCTTGAAATGAACTCTATATACGAACTTGGTGAATTTGCAATGATAATGAATGAAAATCCGAAACTGGTCAGGAACAAATGGAATATGCATGCTACGACGGATAAAATATCAGATGAATTTCTTAATTTTTGAATTCCGGGATGACCCTCTAGTGCTCTTCATGGGGCTTTCCTACTTTCATCCGATACACATGTCCCACCCAACGAACTATCTTCTTTACCGTACAGCTCTCATCTCCGCGTTTTTTCGGCATCTCCACCTTCCATTTTGGCACATTCCTCTTCCAGGGATTCAGGCCTGCCACAAGGTCCATGCCTCTGAGGTTACAACCTATCATTGGACGGTCTTATAAATTAATAACTTTGCCTATCTTGACAGGGATCTGTTATAGAACGTCCATCTCAACGCTTACAGACAGACACTATATCCCACCGCTATTCGATTATCAATATCTCGGCTTATCTCGTTCTTACTAGTGAGGATAGCTCCCAGATATTTGAATTCTCCCACTCCCTCTAACTGGTGCTGGTCCACAGTTTAATGGTTTTGAATACCCTCACACGATAGGTCCGTAACCATGTACTTAAATATTCCCCTCATTAATCTGAAGACTATAACTTGCAGCTCCTTCTTCTTCATCTAGAAAAGCTTTCTTAAGTGCTACATTCTTCCTCCGTTTGGGTTAAACTGGATTTGAACTGAATCTAAGGAGAAAGCAATAGGACATTCCAATTCAATGAGATTTTTTATATTTTTAATAAAGTTCTAGAATTATTAATTATTCTAGAATTAAAATTATTGTATTACGTATGTATGTGTTTTAGTTTAATTATTACATCACTTCGCTGTTAGAATTAGTAGTGCGGCCCTCCTATTGAAAAGTTTGAGGACGCCCTGTTTGTAATTATTGTTTAATAAAATGACAAATGTTTCAAAAATATATAATTGCACAACTGTTCAAAAGATCGCAGACCAAAGATTATGTTAATCATGCCACATTTAAGAACGAATGAAAAAAAAAATAAAATAAAATCAACTTAATGAATTGTTTGTTAAACTGAAAAATTGTCTGTAAAATAAACCTGATGTGGCATCGCTAAATCCAAAGAAATTCAATTCAGTTGAAGCGAAATCAATTCCGGTTTTTTATGTGTGAAATAAAGGGAAGGAAGTGTTTTTTTAGAAAAATATTAGATTTATTCTTGTATTTTGTTTGGTAAAAATAAGTAACAATTTCTGAAAAAAACTTAACTTATATTTATTTATTTATTTATTTATTTCTCTAGATATTTGTTGGATTGGATATCTGTTGTTACTGTTGATGACCTTGAAATGTAGTTAATATTATTATAATTATATTTATTTTATAAGAGAAATGTATGTTTCAGCTAGAGTTTAGGCAAGATAAATATAGTGAATTGAAATGTTCCCCATCCAAGCAATAGAATAGAATAGAATAGAATCGGGGGGGGTGAGCCTCATTCCACTGCGACCTACAAATTGAGGTCTATTGTGGATCCCCTTAAATTACAGAACAGCCCCCAGCCTTGCCCTCCTAATCAATCCTAGCAAAGCTGAGAGCGGCTCCGTCATGAAGCTTTCAGCTTCGGGATTGCCCGTCCCCAATTGAAGAAACCTAATCCTCGCCAGGCCGGCGCACTCACAAAGGATGTGCGCCGGGGTCTCCTCCTCTACCTTGCAGAATCGGCATACCGCACTATCCGCAAGTTGTAGGTGGTGCATGTGTCTATTCAGCCTACAATGCCCTGTTAGTAGACCCACAATTAACCTTATATCCCTTCGGGTTTGGCTCAGTAGGTCTTTGGTAAATTTAGGCAAATGTCTTTTGATGAAGAGCTTTGCCTGCCTCTGTCCTGGTGTTCCCTCCCACCAACGCAAACGCTGATCTTCTATCCACCCCTTGATAGAAGTTTGAATGAGGCTCCTGGACAAGCCGCTGAATGGTTCGGGGCCTATAAAGGTATCCTGCGAGCCCTCCCTCGCTAGGGCATCCGCCCTCTCATTGCCCAGGAACCCCGCATGTCCCGGCACCCAGGCGAGTGTCAGTTTATTCCGAGTACCCACCTCGGTGAGGGCAAGTAGGCAGTCCCACACCAGTCTTGAGACTATTTGGTGTGAGGAAAGTGCCTTCAGGGCTGCCTGACTGTCGGAGTATATGGCCACTCTTCTACCCACTATCCTTTGCCTTATAATCTCCCTAGCGCAGAGTTGTAACGCCACGACTTCAGCCTGAAAGACCGTGGCGTACTTCCCTAGGCTGGCCTTAATTTTAACTTTAGGCCTACCCCCGTAGACCCCAGCTCCGACCCCAGTCGGAGTTTATCCAAGCAATGGAACCTCTGAATTCTTTCCATGAAACACACAGTTCTGGTTGGAAACATAGAAAATTTCTGCCCCTTATTACAATTAAAACAATTTTAAAATGATCAATTTTCTATAAACTTACGATGCTTGTTAAATGTTCCGGCCGGGAGAGACATTTATATTGTTTTGATGTATTTAGACAACTTATACTTCCTTTATTCCGGAAATTTAATCTAACTTTCCTTGTAGCCGAAGAACTGAAAGATGTGTTTTTTCAAACTGTCTAATCAATAAAGAGTTCCTTGGGCTAAGCGAAGTAATAAGAAAGAGAAACGCTCTTCAACTAGCGCTTTCTCTAAGGTAACCTCTTTTTTTTTCTTTTTTTTTTTTTGCCAAACCCTTAGGGCAAGGTAAAGTGAAACATGTCTCCAGACAAAAAAGTTTAGAACAAATTACAACCCTTTTTTCGGTGAAAGCGGGACCATTTTTTATATACCTCTCCTTTCACTTGACTAACTAAAGTAGGTAGGTATATATATATACTTCTATATTAAAGAGAAAAAAACTAATAATTTAGTTAAAAGAATGTTTAATTTTTTTGTCTCATTAACTTTATTAAAGAATTAAATAAAAGAAATGGTAATGATATTCAACTTAATTACAATGAAATACATCACGAATTCCAGATATTGTGATACTGTTGTTTAGGTAGACTTTTAAATCCAGACAAAATGTTTAAATCTATAATTTTCTTAATGAGAAATTCACTTTAGCTGCTCGTGCACGGAAAATACTTATCATGGTATCATAGACATTTTCCGTGGTAGCCTGCTTCATTTTGTGGTCATCGACCGGTTTTGGGGCGTTCGCCCATCTTCAGGATGCATTTTTCAGACAGTGTGACAACAAAGACTTGCACAGAGCAAATTTAGTTTACACACTTCGGAGTTTCATCCATCGTTAGAACAAATTCACCAAGTTCGTGTAGAGAGTTCACTTCAACCAATAATAGAAAGAAATAAGTTACCAGACGGATAAAATACTAGATGTTACAATATTTTTTTTTGAAGAATTACTAATAATTATATAAGTAGGTCTACCAAATAATATTACGATTTACAACGGAAACACAAACTAAAGGGAGAGTGTGTAAACTATATTTGCTCTATGCAAGCCTGTGTTGTCACACTGTCTGAAAAACGCATCCTGAAGATGGGTGAACGCCCGAAAACGGTCGGTGAAAACCACAAAATGAAGCAGGCTACCATGGAAAATGTCTCTGATGCTTTCCAGTTCTGCGGAACCAACCACCACAACAACTTATCATTGTGTTCATTTATCTATTAAAACTAATGAAACTTATATTTATAAAATAACTAAAGTTTCAATAAAAAGACGTAAAAACTGATTCTATCATTTTTTTTTTTTAATGCGCTATGTTAAGCTTGTTGAACACCTGGAAGTAGCATTAAAATCTATCTTAAAAGATTTATTATAGGCAATAAATGTTCTAGAAAAAGATGAACATTTGATTTTCCTTGTTCCTGTTTAAGTTTAATTAGCTGCTCGCTTATTTTGCAATATCGATTTATTCCAATAAGTATAATGTGGAATATGTGGTAGAATATAAATTGAGTAATTTGGTAGACTAGTTTAGGTTGGCATTACTTCACTACTACGGTGGGTGACGTAATGATATTAATGGACTCTTATTTTGTTTCTAATGCTTATGAGCTTTTGTACATTGTGTTGTACGGTTAATAAAGGGTTTGTTTTTGAAAAGAATATGGTTTATTTGTTTTTAACGGTTGTTTTATTGGCTAACTTCATCATCACCTTGCTTATAATATATTTTCATCACAACGTGTTTCCTACAGTAAGTACGTTACTTAATAGGCTAGATTATTGAAATTTTATTGATTTGCCTTTAGTATATTTTATGTTTTGTAAAATATATAGTTTCTATTAAATGTATCTGTTCATATTTTCTTTCATTTTGTATTTTCTTCGCCCTTTTTTAGGTATTTGCTCTAACCCACCAAGTGGCCACGCTCTTCAGGTTGGAAAATAACGGTGAAATCAGCACTTAGATAAAGTAACAATTATTACCATTGGCATAGTTTCTTCCAGCTTATTTTGTCTGGTAAAAAGGGGTAACAATTGTGATAAATTTCTGGAATTTCTTTGAGCGGAAGTATTTTAGTTTAAATTACAAGGATCTTTCAGGATGAACGCCGTAATAATACACTGTTTTATCTTGTCCCCTCCTTTTAGTTCGTGTTTCCGTTGTTAATCGCAATGCCCATTTTTTCAGGCGGGCTTAACGTCCAACTACCAAATTAGGTGTCGTGGACGGGGGCGGAAGCACCTACTTTACTATTAACATTTTTTAAACAAATATAAAATTTAGGTATACGCTGGACTCGAACTGGGGTCCTCCCACTTACAAGTCCATGCTCATAACCAATACACCACACCCGCCCTCATGATTATTAGTAATTCTTCAAAATATATTGTACAGGTGGATGTTGAATGTATATTACATGTTTTACTGTAGCACGAGAAGTTTTGAAATGGTCTAATTTTAAGGAATATGAGAAGAACTTTAAGTGAATAAAGTATTAGAAATTTACTACGATTAAAGGCAAAATTAAGGCTAAACGCGCTACACTAAATCAAAACTGGGTAGATTATTTTTTTGTCGGGGAGGGAAACCCTACGCTAAAAGCCTCACTGGGCCCATATAGCTACCCCAAGAAAAACAACAACAAGCCGGGTCTATAACAAAAATCCAGACCCGGATCTAATCCATCTAAGATTCACTGCAGTCCGAATAAATCGGACAATAACCTTAAGCGGAAATAGCCTAAGCTCCTCCACAGACATCCTATTCCGACCAAAGGTACTGAACCTAATTTCCTCACAACCAAAGCGATCAGTCATAAGATGGTTGGGTGTTTCCTCTTTTGTCTCACAGACTCTACAAAATGGTTCCGGCATGAGCCCCATTATGTAGCGATGTCTCCTTAAACCATGAAGTCCAGTAAAAAATCCAACCAGATGCCTGAGAGCGCTCCGTGAAAAACACAGCAACGTCTCACTATTGGCCTTGTCCGGACCCCCGATGAGCACTAGGCTAGATAACTATACGTTCGAAGAAAGTGACAATGTAAAATACTTCTTGGAAATAACGCGTTGGTGACTTCTTGAGTGTGTGTATAAGACTGAATATATACTGACAGTATAATTGCGTGAATATGACTGCTTTCTTTCATTTCTGATCTGATATTTATACTAATCGCCGCATTCCAAAGGGGTTGAATTACGTGTTCCTTGTACCCTTTTTGCCAGCCAACGTACAAACTTCTTCTAACCAATATTTTTAAAATATTAAACACACCTGCTTCTTGCTTCCATCACAATATTTATTATACAATAAAGTTGTATTTCCTTCAATATTGTCCAGCCATGATAATAAATCTACTTACAAATTAAATGCAACAAACTTGATGTAGGTTAGGAAAAGTACAATATTATATTCAACAAATGGTATTTAACAAAACAATTAAACACATAATATAACATCACCTCATAAACAATAAAGAAGTATGTGTGAATTCAATTAAACATTATCTAAACATGTACTTCCGCTGGAGAGGGTCATTGCCATACAGATAAATAGTATTTAATTACTATAATTCATTTCCTAGATGATAAGATTCAAGCCAATTGTTTAAGAAATATTTCCATCTCACGTTAAATAATGTCTTATACTTTTTTTTTTTGGTTTTTACTTTCTTCAACAGAATCGAAATAATTCATCAACAGAAATATTATTAAATAATGAACTGAAATGATTTTTAACAACTGGAATGGTGAAAAAAAAAAAATCCGGAATTGAATGCACTATCTCTACAACTCAATCATGAACCCACAAGTAATGGATTTTTGGGATCAGTATCCAATCTAATATTATTTTAGAGATTACATTTTTTGGTTTGTTCTCTGCCCTTGAATCTGAGATACTTGATTTGACTGGAGAGGGCTATCTTGACTTCTTTTGCAGACTTTCTTTAATAACTAGGGATAGCTTTTGAGACGAGCATTTGAGAGGACCGTGGCAAAAATTAGATGGCCCACAGATTGCCATATATTTTGATTTTGTTCATTTCTCTTAACGAAAATGACATATTTAATTTTTTTTTTTTTAGCAACTACATAAATTCAAAAAGATATCCGAATAAAAAGTGTGGATTTTATGGGGGGTGGGCATAGATGAAAGATTTGATTGAAACTAGTGGCGGTATTCTGCACCCCATTCAGAAAAAAAACAAACTGAATTGTTGAATATAATATGTGGATGGGTCCGCATTGCTGGATAAACATCTGATATTTTATCCTTCGTAGTATGCGTATTCCATTTGTTCCTGACCGGTTTCGGATGTTCATCCATCGACAGAGCAAATTCACCAAGTTCGTGTAGAGAGTTCACTTCAACGTAATGTTTCTGTTACACTCACACTTGTTGGTTTGTTGACTGTATATATATATATATATATATATGTGTGACAAACCAACAAGTGTGAGTGTAACAATAACATTACGTTGAAGTGAACTCTATACAAGAACTTGGTGAATTTACATTGACGTTAGATGAAAATCCGAAACCGTTCAGGAACAAATGGAATATGCATGCTACGACGGATAAAATATCACATGAATATCTGAATTTCAAAGTATAAATAACAATTCATAATATTACAATATAATATGATGTAATAGAAATTTGTTAAAAGTTACAGCTTATGTTTCGACATTGATTGCACTGTTTAAAAAATGCAATTATTCAAGAACGCACTGCTATGTAATCCAATGTCTGAATTATCACGTTCGGTCAGTTATGGCTAGCTTCGTTGATATTCCTTTAGGCACTTGTCACAGCATAAAATAAATAAATTCAGCATTGCAAAATGAGGAGTGGCGCTAATACCAAATTAAATGAAAGGTTATTGAAGAATTTAGTAAAATCAAAAATTTAAGAATGGATACTTTTACTTCCTCTTACTCCTAGGAGTAAGAGGAAGTACTGTAATCATGTCAAAAGTTTCGATATCGAGTTTTCACCGGAAATATCCGTTTTGAGGTACCCTGTGTCCAAAAAAGTGGTTTTTAGAAAGTATGTATGTATATATGTGAACAGCATAGCTCAAAAAACAAAAAATCGTAGAAAGTTCAAACATGATACACCGTTTAGCTATAGTCATGGGATCCAACGTTAAGTTATCTGTCAAAATTTCTCCACCGGAAGTACCACTTTACTGAAGGTTTTTTTTTTTTAGCTGTTTTGCAATTTTCTCAAAAATGGTCCAATGATTTTCTTGAAACTTTGTTTATAAGTATTAACTATACATACAATGAGCTGCAATTTTTATTTGAAACATTTCTCCGGGAAAATTCATTAAAGGGTGCTTTTGTAGGGAGGGGTGGTTTTACGGTTTACTCTAAACTGCTATTTCAATTTATTACACAATTCTATCATCTAAATAATATTAATTAGAATTAAATATAATGTTGAAATTCCGGAAGTGCGTTTTCACTAGGAAGTATTTTTCAGTTTTCTGCTATTATCTCATTAAAAAACACAGACGTATTTCATTAAATTTGATATACTAATTATAAAATTTGTCATTCACAATTTTGAAAACCGGAGTAAAGAGAATGTTGTGTGTGTGTATCATACCAGATTTTTTTTTTTAAATAATATTTTTTAATAGGGAAGGGAATAGCTAAGTGGTTAGCCTAGTGGACTCCCACGCGGAGGACATGGGTTCGAGTCCAGCTGTGCTACCCTAAGATTTTTCCTTCATAGGAGCCTGTACAGCTCACTGTCGGGTGATGTATAGTGTTGTCTGTAACGAGGGAGGGCTCAGGATCACAATGACCATTAAATTAAAAAAAAAATATATATTTTTATAAAGCAGATTTTTTAATCTATAATTAAATTTACTTATTAATAAATCGGTTACTGTTTGGCAAAAAATGAATGATATTTATTATTTTGTACATACATGGAGCAACCAATAATTCACCGACTGCCACTGCCTGAAACCCTTCATTGTATAATTCCATAAAATTAGTAAATAAACTGGTATTTGCTTTTGGTCATTTGCCTTTAATCATAGTGGCAGTTCATTCCGTTTGTAAAAGCTTCTGTCGTTTTAACTTTAGTGGAAAATAATAGAAACTATACTAAATTTTAGATATTCAAATGTTAATAAACAATTATTTGCATGGCGGATTATTTAGAAGAAGGAAGGAATAACAAAATACAACGACATACATATATATATATATATATACATCTATACATATGTACATAGTAACAGTGATAGTATAAGAAGATGCAGTAGCTTTTATAAAGGAATACTGAAGAAGAAGAAGAAGAAGTGTACCAGAGAATCTGCATTTCTACAGAAATGGATAAATTATTGAGTTCTGGCGCTTGAAACAGCAAGTTAGATTGCATGAATTCACTGCTAAATCCCCTCTACCTTTCACCCTCGCTCTCTCTCTCTTACCCCATTCCAAGGGCATTTCACTGCTTGCAGATTCACCGCCGCCACCACCCTACTCTTGCAAAAAATTTTTACCGCCAGGTTATGTTATTCTTTTATCCTCTTTCATGCCTTCCCTAAGAACGTTCTCCTTGTATAGCACTGTTCCACGTTACTTCCATTACTCTCATGTTGTAGTTTTTCTTTCTTTTAGCCCCTCAACTTCATTTTGCCCTCAACAATTTCCAGTTAAACTGGTATGCAATTTTATTTTACTTTTTTTTTTTTTTTTTTTTTTTACTCTTTACATCGTTTCTTGCTTTCTTAATATTATTGTCTACATTTTTCAATCTTATCTTTGTTTTTACTTTGATCACAGTGTCACGTTCTTTGATGCAATTCTTCGTTTTTCTTTTTTTTTTTTTATATACTATTAAAATTAAAAATAACTTTTACGACTTTAATACATTTTTTACTAACTATAGAAAAATAAATTAATTTTACTTTTGGATTGCTTTCAGCACATACTTTTATTGCAGTAAAAGGATATATTATGATCATCGAAACTTTCAAAAATCAGATTCACATCCTGAGCTTTCTATTTTGAGCTCGAGCTCCCATAAATAGTATGTTTTTTAGAGATTATGTGGTGCATGCGTGTGGTGCTTTAGTGGGAGTGTAAGAAAAGTATACTGTTATGCACGCATACGCTACCACATTACTTTGCGAATCGAGCCAGTAACATCCTCTAGGCAGAGACCTATATATTTTCCCAAATGCTATTTTCCGAAGAAATAAATAAATTAAAACAAGATACCCGCGCCCATGAGATTTTCCCTCATGGTCAGAAATAACGTGGCTATTCGTTGTTTTGTTGGTATGACTGAGCAAGGACGCGCTCTCTTACTGAGATTTAGGTTAGTTGCAAACCAATATCGGAGAGATCTGTTCACCACTGTGCTGGGGTAGACGACATTTGCTTGCCCCAAACATCTCCAGTGAGAAATTTTCTCATCGCGCGAGTTCTCGAGTGTCTTCTGTGTCGTCCAGCTTGAAACATTTTCTCATCGCGCTAATTCACGTGTTATTAAGATAACACTTACTCCATCATATTGCGTGACCTCTACATTTATCAGTGTTGATTTGTTATTATTATTATTATTATTTTTTTTCTCGGCGCATCAACTTCTTGGTTATTAAATATTTTTATCTCGGCGCCCCCTCATCGTTTTCTACAACAACTATTTTCCACTAGAGCTGGGATGGGCGCTCGCCTTATATGTTCCCGGCATCCAAGACAACGTCTTTATTTCAAAGGCGGATAGAGAGGGGTGATTGATTTGTTATTATTGACAAATTATTTTTGCACCAAATTCTGCGTGAATAGATCTTATTGTTGCATATATATTTTTTTTTTTAATGTTGTTGCATCTATTAGCTGCATTAGGGCAGTGAAATATCTAGAATCGCTAAAAATATAGCTCCTTCCTAGACGGCAGGGGAACATTTAGAGAATTTTCTAATTATTACCGATCACGTGACTGTCATGAAACAGATACTGTAGAAATATTACCTGTATTAGGACTTTTGAACATGGCGAGAATAAATAAGGCATAACATCTCAACGTAAAAATGTTCATAATAAACAGCTAACATAAAAAAATCCGCATGAGAGAAAATTTCACGCGCGTGCTCTTACGTTACGGGAAAAGGCGCGAGTTCTGCCGGGATAAGTGAATTATCATTTAGGAATAAGCTATATCAGTTAGCTAATAAAATAATCCCCATAATTATACAGCTCCAGTGATAATAGGACAGAGGACTTAATCTTCACACAGATACAAAGCATTCTTAGACAATAGTAATTCCTAGCTGCAGTTCCTAGTTAGTAGGTCAATTCAAAGTTGGTTATAGACTGCCTGAGCATTGTTGCAAGTCTGTGAATAAAAATACAGGCTTTTCTTGTTAGACATTCAGGGCTTAAGGGCCATGAGGCCGTTCATCACTTAGGCTCAGTCTTTAACGACATTTCGAAATACCTTTTGCAGAACTATAGCAAGCCGTAGTGGCACGAGGATGTACGTAGAGATTTATTCAAGGTAATTTGAATTAAAAAAAAAAAATTGTATCAGTTGAGCCTGGCTTTGCCACTACACTTATTGTATTCGTATTAGGATTTTGTGGCGTCTTTAACTACTTGAAGAAGAAAAAAATCCACGCATACAAAATTTATTCGAGAGTCACAGTAGAGCTATTACGATTTCAGGAGCCTACTGTCTACTTTGATCCTTTTAATCTATCTCTACAGGTTAGAAAAATGAACAATTGGACATTTATAATTAGATTGGTTTCATTGCGAATCACGATTATGATTTTACGCTATTAATTAATATTTTTTTTTAGATCAATTTTATAAATTTTTATCATTTTGGCTCTAAAATGTCCTTCCATCTTAGTCTCCCCAAAAAAACGAAGAGTTCCACGGGGGGAGTATGTTAAGCCCAATCTTTTGTACAATATGCACAAGAGACATTGCTACCAGCCCAAATAAATAAATATTTTTCTTTAGTGACGACACCGCTATGCACATGTCCCACAAAAATCCTGTCATTGCTGCCTCGCCCCTTACGATTCCATCTTTATGCTTTGGATGAATGTTTTAGAAAGTGGAGAATCAAAATAAACATTACTAAATATGTCTATCACATTCACCATATGTCTATCAGTAGAGCCATATATCCTCCAGTTCAACTCAACTGTCAGTTAATACCCATTGTCGGTAATATTTCTAACTTTGGACTCTATATGGACAAATGACTGACTTGGGATCCTCATACTAAACTCAAGAGACAGGAACTAAATCGACGATACAAGCTAATCTTATGTATTTATACGACATACGTTCTTGTCTTAAAGTAGGAAACAAAGCACTACACTTAAACCCTGATGGGATTGAATCAAAGTGTAGGACTCAACAAGCACTCCAATGGCCGCTAAATAAACACACTCCAATCCAAAATACATGGTGAAATCACCACCAATACTCCTATCTGTTTCCTATTCACCATTCGCAATGACCTAAATATTCCATCCTTTTTCGACCCCAATATATCCGGTTACAACTAATACAATTTCAAAACTATTATTCTATTAGTCCAAGAACTTTCAACCCGTTCTATCCCTGGATACACTATCAGAAGTCGGAGATGTTAGCGGCCTAGAAATCTACAGACAAAGTTATAAACAAACATACAAATTCATCAGAGACATTTTCCGTGATAGCCTGCTTCATTTTATGATCATCGACTGGTTTCGGGCGTTCGCCCAACTTCAGGATGCGTTTGTTCAGACAGTGTGACTTGCACAGAGTAAATTCAGTTTATACACTCTGTACATTGATACACATTATATATACACATTTATACACTGAGTGTATAAACTGAATTTGGTCTGTGCAAGTCTGTGTTATCACACTGTCTGACAAAAGCATCCTGAAGATGGGCGAACGCCCGAAACCGGTCGATAACCACAAAATAAAGCAGGTTACCAAGGAAAATGTCTCTGATGCTTTCCAGCTCTGCGGAATCAACCACCACACCAACATACAAATTTATAGTTATGTAATTAAGTAAGTAATGCCTATTTTTTTTTTTTTTTTTTTTTTTTGATAGGTGGGCTTAACGTCCAGCTACCAAATTAGGTGTCGTGGACGGGGGCGGAAGCCAATAACATTTTTGAAACCAATATAAAATTTAGCAGTTATATGCGGGACTCGAACTGGGGACATCCCACTTACAAGTCCATTCTCCTAACCATTACACCAACACCCACCCCATGGTTATTATGTAATTATGTATACCTCTATAAGTAGTTATCCTTCCGTTTTTAGTAACTGAACTCTTTCTCACTTCTCCCATCTCTTCCTGGAATATTACTCCAATACTTAGTTCATTCTCATATAGTTTCTGTCTATATATAATTCTTTTGACAATATTTTGGTGAGTTGTCAATGGATTCCACTTAAGCATCGATTACTTTTATCACATTTATTTGGTACAGTCTTATAGGTGTAAATATCTCTTAAATTAAAAAAGGAAAAAACAAGGCTCCTAGAATTGACCGGTCTAAAAGTCTTAATTATAATAATAATCTTAATAGCTGTCCTGGAAAAAAAATAAAATAAAGTAAAAGGAACTGGACTTACTGGACTAAAATCTATTTCCAAATTAGGCTATAAATCAATTATTAAAAAAAAAAACATAGATTAAATGAATACTATTACTTAATATTAAAGTGATATTTTTAAGGAAATGTTGTAATTTATAAATTTACATTTTATAATACCTATATATTAAATATTTCCGGTGACAGATTCTTAACTTGTTATTTAATCATGGCATTCATTCAAAATGATATTAGAAATAAAAATGATTTCATCCTTTCCTTAATGATTGTAAAACTGTCATCTGAGTTTTTTTTTTACTTTTAAAAATAACTCACTCTCAGGGAATGAATTTATTTAATCAATTTTAATACTAATTTTAATAATTTAGGTTGGATTATTATTTGTTCAATAATTTTAATGACATTATTTATGTAGTTACCTAATTAATGTTTTAAAGTTAAATATGATTTGGGATTTTTTTCGATTGGTCAGCCTATTTTAGGATAAGTACACTTAAAAGTGAAGATAATTACTGTCAGAAACATATGACAGTACAATAGTTATTAATTTTAATAAAGAATTAATAAAAATCTCCTCTACGTTTTAATCTGGCATTAGAAAAGGCTACAAGAGCCATACGTACTTGCCCAAATGGCACAATCTATAATAGGTTAAGCCAACATATGGCGTACGCTGACGATGTTGTGCTAACAGGAAGATCGAAGGCAGCTTTGGCGGGTTCATTTCAGGAATTCGAAACAGCATCGAAAAAGTTAGACCTGGTAATTAATGAAGAAAAAACGAAG
This sequence comes from Triatoma infestans, assembly GCA_011037195.1. Lineage (NCBI taxonomy): Eukaryota > Metazoa > Arthropoda > Insecta > Hemiptera > Reduviidae > Triatoma > Triatoma infestans. The sequence continues at coordinate 78,874 of JAAEAF010006559.1, read as the reverse complement.
CTTATGGTCAGCACCAGACGGAGCACAATACCTGAAGTGGAGGCTGTGTGCGCACCTTATAATTTCGAAAAAGTTGGCTGCTTCGAAATATTTAGGGCAGTCTTGACCGAGAAAAATCAGTGCGGCATTGAAATTAAATGCAGACTAACGGCTGCAAATAGGTGTTTCTAGGCTCTTCAGAAAGTGCGCTCTCTAGGGAAGCGAAACTGGTAATATATAAGACCATTTTAAGGCCTATTGCTACGTACGCCAGCGAGACGTGGATGATGACTAAAGAGGACACCAAAATTTTAAACGCTTGGGAAAGGAATATCTATGGAAGATTTTTGGTCCTATAAGGGAAGGGTGAGAGGTACAGAATAAGAAAAAACAGGGAATTGATGGAACTGTACCAGGATCAGGTTCTAGTGGGATGGATAAAAAGAGGAAGAATTAAATGATTGGGACATTTGGAAAGAATGGAAAATGCAACAATTCCCAAGAAAATGTGGGCTGGTCACCCTGGAGGCGCTAGAAGAAGAGGAAGATCGACACTTCGTTGGTTGGATGAGGTGGAGTCCGATTTGAGAAGTATCGGAATAAGAAGGTGGAGAAGGATTGCGGAGGTAAGAGAGGAATGGCAGCGAGTAGTTGAGGAGGCCAAGGTCCTGCGTGGACCGTACAGCCAAGAAATAGAACAAGAAGATTAATAAAAATATTGTATTGTGATTGCAATACTTAATTTAATCTCGCCTTTTTCGTTTAGTTCAAATATGAATGCTTCCTATATTTTGAAAATACTAAGTAAACTAAAAGCTTCCACATATACTCAATATTATCCAGAGATAACTAGTAACTTATTATAATAAACCTTCTTGGCAGCTTACAATATTTTTCAATTAAATTAAAAACTTTGAATTCTATTTATTTATAAACTTTTTTTTTTTTTTTACTTTTTTTAAACAGTTCAAGATTTTGAAACCCGTAGTCATCTTTAAAATTCTAAGGAAGTTTTACTTTAAAAATTATAGTATATTACAAATTAAAAACGTTTTATTCAATTAGTATTATTAATATTTTACCTCTTCTAATGGCTGTAAAAAAGGATTATATTCATTTCAGATTTTGAAATTGATTTGAGAGTTTGTGAATTCGATAGAAAGGTTTCTAGAAAAGTTCTGTAACTTTGTATATATAATATGTATATGTTTGTATGATATAAATATTTTATTAGAGATGTATATTGTAAGTATGTAAATAGCATAATCAATTATTTCTATAAACTTTGTATTCATACATATGTATGTAATTCTTACTATTCATAGGAATCTTGACATCCCTACGGAGGATGCTTTGCCCTGCATAACAACAACACGAACTATACTTGCACTTTCAGAATACTACAAAACTTCAACCATGCACTGTCACCTTTAACAGTCAGATAGTATTCCTTTAGGGATTGTAGAGAGATTTGTGTGCATTTAATTTTGAATTTAGTGAACCGTCAGCAACACCACACACACACACACACACACACACACACTCACAAATACACCCACACACAATACAAACTCACTAACATTTTATACATTAAAGACTGCATACAAACATTTGACACTTAAAGGAGTCCCGCGTGCAGATAGCTGTGAATTTGACTGTATAGCCACATGCTCTATAAACTTCCGGTTTCGGCATTTGCCCAGCATCAGGATATCTTAATAAACCGTGTGATAACACACCCTTGCATAGAGTAAAATCAGTTTTATATTTTTATTGGTTTATAATATAATATTTAAAGCAATAATATAATATAGTATTATACGAATAATCTAAAAAAAAATAAATAAAAAAATAGCTACGTATAATTAATATAATATATGTATATATAATGGAGTTGATGAGGAGAGAATTAAGGTTTGAATAATTAGACGAGATATGAAGACACTGTTATAATATACCTATAAGTCTACACAAACTGCACTTCACTTGTAATGATTTTATAGAATAAAAGGTGAGAGTAGAGTTATGACACGATGGGATATATAGTTGAATCTGATAGATAGATATATGTATAGATTCTCACTGGCTCATATACAGGTTCTCCCACTCTAGCCTGCTTAAGTCAGAGAGTATCAGAGAGGGCCTATTTTGTCTCAGTTGGGCTTGTGTTCTCTCTCTTGCCGTTACATCTAGGTCTATAATGCAGTTTATAGCTTCATATTTCAACACATAGAAGTTTACATTTTTGAAGAACCAAAATTTACAATGCCTTTTTTAAATCGTAAAATTATATGCCACAGTCAGGTATATAGAAAAAATTATTCTTATATTATAAACTCAGTTTATTAATAAATAAATAAAAAAAAAAAAAACCCCTTTCCCAAAACAATGAGTAAACAGCGTGATTTTCACTCTATATTAGTTTGTGGTTATCAAACTGTTTTTGAAGATATCTTGATGTTGGGCGAACGCCCGAAACCGATCGATGACCACAAAATGAAGTATGCTATCATGGACAAAAAAAAAACCCTATAATGTTTTCTAGCTCTACGTCCCAACCACAACAATACACATATACATCGGTTAATATCTAAATCTTATTTATTAGTTACTGATTTCTAAAATATATTTACCTACAATAAAAACTAAATTTTGAAAATCAAAGCAAATTCCTAGAAACCAGATTATTTGTTGGATTAACATTAGAAATTCGTATACAAAAATCTGAGTCAAAAATTAATCAATCTGAAGTGCCCCTATACTTACTTTCTTTTTACTTTCTCTTACTCCTAGTAAGAGGAAGTATTGTAATCGTGTCAAATTTTCGATATCGAGATTTCACCGGAAATATCCATTTTGAGGTCCCCTGAATCCAAAAAAGTGGTTTTTAGCAAATGGTCTGTGTGTGTGTGTGTATGTGAACAGCATAGCTCAAAAACGAAAAACCGTAGAAAACTGAAACTTGATATTCCGTTTAGGTATCACCATGCGATCTGACTGTGCGTTATCTGTCAAAATTTCTGAACCGGAAGTACCACTTTACTAGTTGACTTATTTACTTTTTTGCGTTTTTCTCAAAAATGGCTCCAAGGATTTTCTTTAAACTTGATACATCAACTACATATACAAGGAGCTACAACTTTTATTTGAAACATTTCTCTGGGAAAATTGATTTAAGGGCCCTTCTGGGGGAGGGGTGGGGTTAGGTTACCCTCTAAAGTGCTATTTCAGGTTATTACACAATTCGGTCATTTATATAATGTTAATTAGAATTAAATATGTTGTTGAAATTCCGAGTTTGAGAAAAATCGGAAAACTGGAAGTGCTTTTCTTTTAACACTTTACTAAATATGATTTTTTCACTTTTTCGCGATTTTCTCAAAAATGGCCCCGACGATTTTTTTGAAACTACACATATAAAATAAACATTTAAAGATCTATTACTTTTATATAAAACATTTTTCTGGGAAATTTCATTTAAGGGCACTTTTAGGAGAGGGGTAGGGTTACAGCTTCCTCTAAAGTGGTATCATACTTGATTATACAACTCTATCATCCAAATGAAATTAATTAGAAATAAATAGTTGGTCAAAATTCCGGATGTGAAGAAAATCAGTAAACCGGAAGTGCGCTTTTACTGAATAGTTTTTTTTCAGTTTTCGACAAATTTCATTAAATTTGGTACACAAACTATATAAAATTTTTCAATTATAATTTTGAGAACTGGAGTAAGAGAAAGTTGTGTGAGTGTTTCACACCAGATTTTTTTCTTTTCAAAAACCAGCTTTAATATTTGTTTTAAACTTAATGTATTCACTAAATAAATAAATAAAAAAACTGGTGTGACTCATTCACAGGAAATTCTATTATTCCTCTTAATACGGTTATTGTATATAAAATGATACAATTTTTCTTACATTTAAAAATTTACTCATTTGTCCGAACAAAATTCAGAGCAAGGGGATAAGTGCCATCGAAGAAGGTGGAGATTGAAGGTGAAAGTAGTGACTGTCAATAAATTATTTTAAACAAAACACATTTGAATTTTAATGTCACAGATTCTTCAGAACTACCTAAACTACTGAAAAATGTTACAAATTAAAGTGAAACGGTTTATATCTATGCGATTAGTATTACTAACATATTTTACTAACGTCCTATTCCGGATCCCCCAACCAGCATGTTAAACTGGCGGCAATTCATTGCCGTTAACACACCGACCTCATCTATAAGGAATGGTGAAGCTATCTATGCCTGGAACATGTGGCAGACATGCCCAAAGACAAGTCAACAACTGGCTGTAGACCACAGAAGGATGGATGATAGGTGCCTAATTCAACTGGCCGGCGGTGCACTGAGAAGGCTCCGGGCGCCAATAACCATAGATGTTGACGCGCCTTAAATTAAAAAACAAAAAAAAAACAAAAGAAAAGTACCACTTCAGTACAATGTGTGGTTCAGCCACTTGTAATATAATATTAATATACCTACATTAAGAATCATTAAAGAATGGTTAAATTCCAAATTTGAAGAAAGGGAAGGGGAATAGCTAAGTGGTTAGCGTACTGGATTTTCACGCGGCAAACCCGGGTTTGAGTCCAGTTGTGCTACCTTTAGATTTTTTTCTTCCAAGAAGCCTCTTCAGCTCACTCACTCACTGTCCGGTGATGGACAGTGTTATCTGTAACGATGTCCGGAGGCTGGCAGTGCACTGAGAGAGCTCCGGGGGCCAATATATGTTGACGCGCCTTAAATTTAAAAAAAAAAAAAAAAATTGAAAAAAATTGATTAACTAAAAGTGCCATTTTACAAAATAGAAGTGAGATTTTTTTTTGCAATAATCTCGCAGAACGGCCATGATTTCCTTTAAACTTGGAATTCTCTAAATGCACAGATATAAACCTGTTATTTTTATATATAACATTTTTCAGAAATAAATGGGGGGGGGGAGTCTTGAGGAATCTGAGATGTTAAAATTCAATGGTGTTTGTTGACGTTCTCTATAATGTAATCATTCTCTTACCTGCCTCTTTTAGTAGGTTGATAATTGTACCCTATATATCACCTGTATTTTTATGTTTAGGCAAACAAGCCAAATTTAAAATTTTGAAAAAATAAATTGTCATTCTCTAAATAACTAGAGAAAGAGAAAGAGTTTGAAAAAGTATTGAAACACTCACCCCAGATTTTATTTTTGTAATGCAATAAATCACCACATATAAACTGTTTCTTACCTACCTATGTTCTTCCTTCCGACTTCGACCTTGGGATACGTACCATGTAGTTAGGCAGAAGAGAAATTCTATGTCTAAGAGAAATCTAAGCTTGCTAGGTATTTCTTAAATTTATCAGGCTAATAAAAACACATTTAAATTTATAAAATATTGAATGCATTCTGTATTTTTCATCTTGGATTTTCAAAATTAATTTCACCAAATAAAATATAATTATTATTAATTATTTATTAAATAAATCAATAAATAATTTATGATAGTGTTAAAAGGTTTTAATTAGCTTCGATAATAAATATGTGCATTGTGAAAACAGGAAGAGAAATAAGTAATATTCTCTTCATCAGATATATATATGTGTGTGTGTGTGTGTGTGTGTGTTTTTTGTGAGTTTGTGCCTGAATATGTGAGTGCATGTGTATGTTTACATGGTAAATTGAATGAGTGAGTGTGACAAAGGGAAAGGTGGAGCAGTGTGATGGTGTAATGGCTGCCATGGACCTGCCCACCGTTACCATAGTAACCAACCACCCTGTATTTTAGCCTTCTTCCCCTGATCAACCCCTCACTCTGTATTTAATATTACTAACTAAAATCAAATATTTTTTTTGTTTTTTTTTTTAAGTGGATAGTATTTTGTTAATTTAACATAAAAAATTTCTTCTTAAAGTTTTAAAAAAAATACAGGGGTGACGTAAAAATAAGAAAAATTAATATCAAAAGTAGGTGTGGAACTATAGTTGGGCAGCAATTGACCAACTCAAATCCATCCTTTCAAAATGCCAATGAGATATACCTACCTACTAATGAAACAATTTGTTTTATCGCTATTATCATATTATTGAACCATTTAAATTTATTATGATAACATTGTTATGTTTTGCTTTAATTTAGCCGTCCCGATATTTTTTTTTTTTTTTTTTTTTTGGCAATATTAATATGTTTGTATGTCTAGTAATAAGATCGTAGATTTTTTTTTGTTTAAATTTACTGTTTTTGATTTTAGTTGTATTTCATTTTATGTGTCAATATGCCCGAAAAAGGTATCTGTTGGGAGCAGTTACTTGGGGAGTAGCGGCGCCACGGGTTACCCAGCTCAGTACTCCAGCACTAGATGATAACAGTACACAGTGCACTTTGCAGAACTACATACACTAGCGTCTCTGTCTCTAGTTATCAAGCGAAAGCCAAAGGAGAACGAAGAGATTACCACAGTGGTAGCGCGCTGGACTAGCAACGCGGAGGTCCCGAGTTCGAACCCAGCATGCTGCCCTTAGATCTTCTCTTCCTAGGAGCCTCTACAACTCACTGTCCGGTGATGGGCAGTGTTGTCTGCAGCTATAGAACACTGTTTGGAGGCGGGGCTGTGCATTGGGAGAAGGGGAGAAGGCTCCGGAGAGCACAATAGATCTTTCAGGTCGCAGTGCAATAATCCCCTACAACAATCTACAATATGCTAATAAACAATTTCATTGTTGTGAAACATGTAGAATGTTTCATGAATAAAAAATGAGCATTCAAAGGAAGGAAACAAAAGTGTATCAGTATCCCTATTATAGATTTTAACGTAACTTTTGATATGGTACGAAGGAAGTAGTATATAACATTGAAATAAAAACAAATTAAAGCCATTGTCTTGAACTAAACAGAATAGTGTAAGGAGGAAGTGATCTGAGGATAGGTTATAATGTAAGATATATATACCTGTACTAATATCTAATATCGAACTTTCACACGTATTTCTGATTAACTGCAATTATTATTATTGCATTTCAAATTAAAATATTTTTCTAAACTTAGAATTTTTACGAACTTGGAAATAGCATTACAGAATAATACACAGAAGGGGATTACATTTATTTTGGTAATCTGGGCATACAGAGTACCTGTATGATGGCTACCCTATCAGCTCCAAACAAAACATCTAATGATAATTTAAAGTTAAATGTAGCCCAAGATTTCCTGAACTCATACTAAAATCCAATTTCTGTCGCCCTTCCTTCCGGTTAAATGCAATAATCGGAAATAACAAAGTTAAAATTTTGAGATCCTGGAAATTTCCGTAATACATTTTTACCATCCATAATTTCACTACGTTTTAATACTCCGGTGGGATAACATTGTTTCATGTATACAGTCGGAAGAAAGTATGTTTTTTTTTTTTTTAAATAAATTTATGTGTTGTTGTGGTGGTTGGTTCCGCAGAGCTGGAATGCATCAGAGACATTTTCCGTGGTAGCCTGTTTTTTTTTTTTGTGGTCATCGACCGGTTTCAGGCGTTCGCCCATCTTCAGGATGCGTTTGTCAAACAGTGTGATAATACAGACTTGCACAGAGCAAATTCAGTTTGTACCCATTCAGAGTGTACACAGTTTACGTTTAATTGGGACAATGGGGACAGTTTTTTTTTTTTATAGATTCGGGACTAACAGCTGAAATTCGGGACTCTCTTCGAATTTGATATTCTAGTAATGCTGGTAATGCACCTTAATAAGCGCACGTCAAATATAGTACTCGTATATATTCACTGAAAATTCGAGTCGATGTTTATCAGTCAACCTGTTCATATTACGTTCATTTGCTCTGCCTTTTTTTTTCAATTTCGATGTGGTTTTTGAAAGTTTTGGAAAGTTATTTTTGTACCCAAAGATTCAGCTTCTAATTTTCTATTGATTGGTGATTGTGATTTAACAGTTAGTTCGTGTTTAATTACAAAAAAAGAGAAAAAAAAAGGAAAAAATAAACAATTATTATCTGACTGTGCTTTACTATTAATGAGAGAATAGCAAGTTAAAGTTTGGACTCTTAACTGTAAGTAAACAGCATTGTTGATCAATTCTCTCGATTGGAAAAGAGAATTATTTCTCTTTCTCTTCTCTCTTCACCTTTTATTTAATTCGAACATACCGAAATTTCATCATTTCAATTTCTTTACTTCTTGGCTTTTTTCATTAAATTTAATTTTGCATCTGTAAGCTGTAGACGTAAATACTGTCTTGCATGCCACCAAAATCAGCCAATTCATCTTCCTTTAAAACTGATTCAGTTAATTCACCGACTTCTCGTACAAAGAGAGCTAGAAGCTCGCCAGAAGTTTTAGAAAAAAGTGCTAAAAAAAGTATGGCCCCCATCTCAAGAGATTAGCAATACGACAATCGCACAACTTGTTGAAACAATGACTAACGTCATGAATAAATTGCTGGATTCAAAACTTGCTTCTCTTGCAACTAAAGAGGAATTTAAAGTTCTTCATGACGATAATCGTGCACTTAAGGAAGAAAATCGTCAATTAAAATGCGAAATACAATCTCTAAAGTTGTTATGTGAGAAAACTGATAAAACTATGGACATATTAGATTCTAAATCACATCGAAATAATTTGATTTTTAGTGGCATTTTTTATTTGCGTAGAGCAAATTTAGTTGATACACTCTTTATACTTTATTGTATCACACTGTTTTATGAAGATATACTGATGATGGGCGAACACACGAAATTGGTCGATGTACACAAAAAGAAGCAGGCTATCACGGAAAATATCTCTGATGCTTTCCAAGCTCTGCGTAACCAACCACAACAACATATATACACACATTATATACAAGCCGTAACAGGATTTAATAATGAGTTTCAATTGAAATTAGTGATAATTATTAATAGATATTAATTATTTACAAAATACGAATTTGTTTTTTTTTTTGCGATCCTATTGTTTTTAGCCTCCTTAAGTTGCCACTAACTTTCAACAACATATCAGTATTTAAAGGTACATTAGAATTATCAGTTCTTATTATAGATGACTGAGTTCACGAAGCACCAAAAGGATTGTAATGCCCATTAATTTCGTTAGTTTTAATTTCCAGAAATATTATATTATTTTCAATGTGGGCAGGGGCAATTGAGGAGATTGTAGTAATGGGGGAAAAGGGATATTTTTACAAAGTGGATTAGCCATTTCTTCCCCACGAATTCGCATCTTTCAAAGAATCCCACTCAAGGCCTCCGTAGCCTCCTAGCAAATCTTACATTGACATTTTCAATACTCACCTCAAAGTGGACGAATTTTAAAGACAATATTTGGACAACTATTTGGGTTTTAGCGTAGCTATAGGAAAACATAGCTCACCAATGTACTCCACTTATATATTTTACACTTTGAAGACTTTACAGACGTTTATACAGAACCTCTGTTCAGTATAACATAATAAGATCTACATGATGGTATGGATATTCTATGTACCCCTTTCTTCAAAGTGAAGAATAATTACTGAGAATTACTCACACGGCTTTCTCTTAATTACCTTTTTAAATTTGAAATTTTTCACTAAATTTAACTGACTTTAATAACATGACATTTGCCCGCAAGGGGTATCTGTTGCATACAGTTACTTGGGAAGTAACGACCCTACGAGTTACCACAGCTCAGTTACTCCATGCACTTCATTAGAACAGTACCAAATACACTTAAACTACATACACTCTACGCTTTACAGACAAGGACAAACACAGCGTTCCCAGTTAATTGGCGTAAGCCAAGGGAGAAGGAAGAGATCAGCTCATTGGTAGTACGCTGGACTAGCAACGCGGAGGTCCCGGATTCGAATCCTTAAATTTCTCTTCCTAGGAGCCACTACAACTCACTGTCCGGTGATGAGCAGTGCTGGCTGTAGCTAGAGAACACTGCTTGGAAGCCGGCAGTGCACTGAGAAAGCTCTGGGGGCACAATAGGTCGGAGTGCAATATTCCCCTAAAACAAACTACATCTACAATCTAACACAACATTTGAAAAAAAATCATGAATTTTCAGCTCCCCTAGGAACCCCCAAAAATATATTTATTCGAAAAAATGTTGCAAACACAAGTGATAGGCCTACATTTATATTTTTTCTGCAAATTTAGGTCCAAATTCAAGTAATATTATTGGATGTTTATCAAGGAAATGCTGAAAATTAAAGAAAATAAAAAAACATTGAGTAAAATTGCATTGTCATCGGTGTATCGATTTTCTTCAAACTCAAAATTTCGGCAACACATATCCCTTCCTCTAAGGCTTCCAAAAATATAATATTTCAGAAAAAAATGTTTCAAAAAGCTGTAGCTCTTTATATCTGTAGTTAGTATGTCTACCAGGTTTGGAAAAAAAAACATTTTTAGAGCCATTTTTTAAGAAAAATCACAAAAAACTAAAAAAAATCCATTCCGTAGAGTGGTACGCTGGTTGAGCGATTGTAGTAGCTAAATCTTACTGTCAGGTACTCTGATAAAACTTATACACAAAATATCAAGTTTCAACTTGCAGTGATTTTCCGTTTATAAGTTACGCTTAACCACCCTCACAATCAAATCCTGTATTTTCGGTGAAAATTGGATTTCGAAACTTCGACACGATCATAATGCTTTCTCTTACTATGAGTAAGAGAAAGTAAAAAGAAAGAAAACGATTCGGGCGGGTCATTTATTCAGAGACCGTCATGCTCCCGTTTATGGTAATGCAAAAATATATTGTCATTTTTACTTTCTCTTACTCCTAGTTAGAGGAAGTATTTCGTGTCAAATTTTCCATATCGAGTTTTCACCGGAAATATCCGTTTTGAGGTCCCCTGAGTCCAGCATAACTCAAAAACGAAAAACCGTAGAAAGTTAAAACTTAATATTCTGTTTAGGTATCACCATGCGACTGATCCTACGTTGTCAGTCAAAATTCCTCAACCGGAAGTACCACTTTACTTCCGGTTTTTTACTTTTTGCGATTTTCTCAAAAACAGCTCCGACGATTTTCTTTAAACTTGATATATCAACTACACATACAAAGAGCTACAACTTTTATTTGAAACATTTCTCCGGAAAAATTCATTTAAGGGCACTTTTGGGGGAAGGGAGGGGTTAGGTTTTCATATAAAGTGCTATTTCAGTTTATTAGACAATTCTATCATCTAAATAATGTTAATCAGAATTGAATATGTTGTTGAAATTCCGAGTTTCAAAAAAAAAATCGTTTACACTACCACCTTACTAAATGATTTTTTTCACTTTTTCGCGATTTTCTCAAAAATGGCTTCGACGATTTTTTTTGAAACTACTTGATTAAAAATTGAGAAAAATGGCTGAAACATTTTTCTGAGAAAATTCATTAAGGACACTTTTAGGGTAGGGGAGGGGTTATGTTTTTCTCTAATATGCACTTATAGTCGATTATACAATTCTATCATCCAAACAAAATTAATTAGAAAAAAATAAATGGACTAAATTCTGAGTTTCAAAAAAAATTAGTAAACCGGAAGTGCGCTTTTACTTAACAGTTTTTTTTTAGTTTTCGACGAATTTCATTAAATTTTGGTACACAAACTATAAAATTTGTCAATTATAATTTTGAGAACTGGAGTAAAAGAAAGTTGTGTGAGTGTTTCACGCCAGATTTTTTTTTTCAAGGTTTTATAACACTGTTTAAAAATTTTTCTCTAAATTTAGATATAAATATTAAACTTTCTAACCGGATGAAAATATATGAGGGGAACAATAACATAAAAAAAAAAAAATCTTTTTTTTATATAAAACTTATATGCAATAATCGTCACAATAATCGTTACATATATAAACAATAAACACACAAATAAAACTGTTATTTTATTCTAAAAAATGGCCGATAAATGCTATAATGAATTCAATACTTTTAAAATAATGTCAATGAAAAACAAAAGATAGTCAATTGGATTTTTATATTCAACAAAAAAAAATAAATAAATAAATAAAATAAAATAAAAAAAATAATAAAATAAATTATTTATTCTAAACTTATCCTTTCTTCAGATATTTAGTCAAAACCCAGGGAAGATTAGAGGGGGAAATTTATTACCTGGAATTTATTTATCTTAACTATTGATCTAACCACTAGCTAAAATTTCAAGAAATTTTTTACTTAAAAAAACGGGATTTTATTGGTGAATAATTTATTTTTAATGAATGTATGTTGGCAGTATTGATCCATAAGACATATTATTATTATTATTATTATCAAAAGCTTTTGCAGCTGGCGTTTAAAAATTAGAATATTGAAATTGTAGGGCATGTAAATTATAGAATTTTTACAATATAGAATCCTGTTTTAATAAAATAAAATAAAATTAAAAAAAAGAGCCTTTAATAGGACTTCCGGATTGGAGAAAAATAATCAAATAAATTATAATACGATTCAATCAGCTTTAGTTTTTTTTTTTTTTTTTTTTGAAGAGAACTTTAGTGAGTTTTCTTTCTTAGTAATTTTGAACTGTCAAAAAAATTGTTTTTTTGTTTTGTTTTTTTCTGTTGTGGTACTTCGTAATTTACAACTTATCAAGTACTTGAATGTTCAACTTGTATCGAGTTTCGAATCAAAGCAGAAATAAATTTCCAACTAACAGATTGTAAAAAAAAAAAATTAATTATTAATATTCGTTAATGGTTAGTAATAAAAAAAAAAAAAAAAAATATGGTGTGAAACCCTCACAAACTTTCTCTTACTCCAGTTCTCAAAATGATAATTGACAAATTTTATAGTTTGTGTACCAAATTTAATGAAATTCGTCGAAAACTGAAAAAAAAAACTGTTCAGTAAAAGCGCACTTCCGGTTTACTAATTTTCTTGAAACTCGGAATTTCAGCCATCTATTTATTTCTAATTAATTATGTTTGGATGATAGAATTGTATAATCAACTAGGATAGCACTTTGATGAAAATCTAACCCCACCCTCCCCTAAAAGTGCCCTTAAAAGAATTTCCCAGAGAATGTTTTAGATAAAAGTGTAGATCTTTGCATGTTTAGTTTATATAGAAGTTTCAAAAAAATCGTCAGAGCCATTTTTGAGAAAATTGCAAAAAAGTGAAAAATCATTTAGTAAGTGGTAAAGTAAACGCACTTCCGGTTATCCGATTTTTTTCAAACTCGGAATTTCAACAACATATTTAATTCTCATTAACATTATTTAGATGCAGAATTGTCTAATAAACTGAAATAGCACTTTAGATGGAAACCTAACCCCACCCCTCCCCCAAAAGTGCCCTTCAATGCATTTTCCCGGAGAAATGTTTTAATAAAAGTTGTAGCTCTTTGTATGTGTGGTTGATGTTTAATGTTTAAAGAAAATCGTCGGAGCCATTTTTGAGAAAATCGCAAAAAAGTAAAAAATCCAACTAGTAAAGTGGTACTTCCGGTTGAGGAATTTTTACAGATAACGTACAGTCAGATCCCATGGTGACCTCTAAACGAATATCAAATTTCAACTTTCTACGATTTTCGTTTTTGAGCTATGCTGTTCACATACATACATACATACACACACACAGACACACACACACACAAGACCATTGCTAAAAACACACTTTTGGATCAGGGGACCTCAAACTGGATATTTCCGGTGAAAACTCGATATCGAAAATTTGACACGATTACAATACTTCCTCTTACTATAGGAGTAAGAGAAAGTAAAAAACTTCGCTAAACCATATATTCTACTAAAGCAAATATTCAACACTCAGCGATAATATTTTACAAAAATTAAATATGCCGTGAAAAATATGCTTAGAAGTCGTAAAAAGGAAGGAAAAAGGTTAGGGCAATTCCACGAAGACTTTTCTAAACTTTCCGTGTAAAGCTTTGTTGAGAGAATTCTGATCTTCTCTGGAAAGTGCAAACAATTAAGATGTGAATACGTTCACATGATTTTTCTCTTATTGATAATTCTAATTGTGAAAATTTCGTTTATTTACTAGGTTTTCTTCAATGGTGCTAGAGACTGACTTTGTGATGTGTGATTGAGGACCAAAACTAATTTAAGATATAAATTGAAACAAATTTGGTATAAGAAAATTTCACAAATCTATTTTTAATCAAAGGTCACGACTGGAAATAGGAACCAGTCGCGTCTTGCATCAATCTTAGCAACCCCATTGACCATCATGGGGTCGAAACTCCAAAGTACTTGAGTATAGATTTATTAGATTTATTACACAACATATGTGTAATAATTATTTAGTATAATTTTAGTGTTGTTGTGGTTGGCCTCGTAAAGCTGGAAAGTATCAAAGATATTTTCCATGATAGCCTGATTCATTTTGTGGCCATCGACCGGTTTCAGGGACTGTCCGCCCATCATCAGGGACTGTCTTGATAAACAGTAAGATAACACAGACTTGTACAGAACAAAATCAATTTACAAACAGTTCTCTGTTACAATGCCTTCCTTCCAAAGAGTGTTTAGAAAGTTCCTATGGAATTTCATGCTTCAGCACTTTCCTTTTTCCTTTCTTTACGATTTCTATCACTTCTTTTTCACGGCATAATTCTTGTATAAACTGTAGGAAATTATCCCCGGGTTTAAGCATTTTTTTTAGGAGTGTGTGTTGTTATACTGTTCATCAAAACATCCTGGCGATTGGCGAACGCCCCAAAAAAACCGGTCGATAACCACAAAATCAACATGGTAAAAAATATCGCTGATATTTTTAGTGTATTACTCTCTATGGAGCTATTGTTTTCATTTAGTTATTTTTAAGCATCCCACCGGTGCTCGGCTAATACAATGGTTCTCATCGTTTATTGGTCCATTGCCCTTTTACAAGTTCTCAGTTACCTCCATCATATATCCCTGCACCATTTATTTAGGAAGTAGTTGATTTATGCCAATAAGAACGAAATCACAAGAATACATTTAATTTTTTAAGCTGTAGATCGTGTAGTAAAAATAGAAATAAGTAAAAGTTGTAAAAAGAGAAAATCGTATTAATATTAAAAAATGAACAAAAAAAAAAAATTAATTAAACATCATAAGTAATTTTTTAATGCTAGTCATTGATGAGCGTGATGACTTCCATACAAGCAAGTGATAACAGGCGACATCGTAGTCAAAATAATCTCAAATTACCTCATTGACTGTCACCTCATTTATTTATTCATACTTTGTACGAATTCCTTTGTTTTTTCCTTCCTTTTGGGTAATTTCTTTTTTATGTTTTTTACATCTTTTCACTTTTACTTTCTTTTTATTAACTTTGAATAATATTTTGTATATCTGTGCTCCCCCCGAGGGGCGATATCGCCCAAATTGAAAACCACTAAACTCATACGAATCTCCCTTACTTTATTTCACTAACTTCTAATAGATCAATTTCCATAAAACATAGAACTTTTGCAATAACCTAATTATCTTTAACAATATTCGTATTTAAGATGTACATCATGCAGTGCGTTGAAATGATAAGTGAATGACAATCATTAAGTGAACTCTGCCCCAGTAACCACAATTCCACAGAAAATAATTTCTTGGAGAAATGTAGAAACAAAAATGATAGGCTTCTAAAAAATTTTCGAAAAAAATAAAGAATAGAAAATTTATATATATATATATATATAAAAAAAACGGTTGCAGATTAGAAAATTAAAAAAAAAAAAACAATTCAGTAAAGTAGTATTTCCGGTTTATTGATATTGATCGAACTTTCGAATGTCGTTCGTATCCTATGGACATAAAAAAAACTGTTTAGTATTCTCATGTCCGAAAATAATATTGCGTAACTTCTTTTTCTTTTCTTTTTTGATAGCCAAATCTAAACATAATTAATAGCTGGAATGATATTAAATTAGCAACAAATAATTTATTGTTTAATATATGACTTTAATACTATATGACCTCAATTTAATTGTATTAGAAAAAAAATTTAAATCCGAGTCTATTTATAGAACTCACGATTAAAATTTACCTTTATTTCTTTCTAAAGAAGCGTAATTAAAGTGAGCTGGCCTTGGATCAGAAAATGTAGCTGAGAGATTAATGTAACAAACTTATATGGAGGGTAAGTTGGAAAACGTATATGGTAAATACAGGAGGTTAGGTCTATTTTGGGGTACTGTTTACAGGAAACTGCATACTACCTACAATGAAAGCAGATGTCATGTATACAAGATGTAGTAATAGCTTAATATTACTTCGTATGCTCACCAAAATTGGATCCAGTTGGGATCAGCGAAACTTTTTGGGGAAAAAACTTGCATTTTTTTGTTGGGGAATTTGACGGAAATCTTCCAAGTCGAATCTCATGTGGAATATCTGGATTTTTCGTTTTCGAGATATTTTGTTCTCAAATATACATACATTGGCATGCACGCATAGACACGCATTCACATACAAACACGTTCAGATCATCTGGTAAAAGCATGTTTTTTTTTTACATACTCCTGGGACCTTTAAACATGTAAAGTAAATTAACGCATAAAATTATTAGCTTATGCTTTATAATAATAATAGTAATAATACAAATAGGTAAGTGGAATTTCTTGTATCTGAATTTGGGTTATTTACTTTCAGAAGCAAAGAATTAAATACCAAGCAATGTTCCAAAGCATAATTTATACGATTGCGATGTAAAGACGACAAAAAAACATATCCGAGATGGTTACTGGAATTTCTGGGGAAAATTGAAGAATTTAAAGATAGGAAGCATAATAAAGTCTCTATTTTGATTCATAATGAAGAAAAATGGAAAAATATCTTTCGGTTTTCTGAAATGAAAAGAATAGAATGGTTCGCTGTAATTATCAATGTCTTTGGGGATTGATAAAGAAGTGAATGGTTAAAGAAAACAGGTAAAGAAGTATGTTTGTTATGAAATATAATATGATGAACATATTATGAGAAATGGCCTCAACATGAAGAACGCCTTAGATCGAATGAGGTGGAAAAGACAATAGAATGATTAGTCTTTTAGAATAACTGCAAAGAAGCCTTAATCTTGTTGGGAAAAAATAAAATTGTTCTGGCTACTTTGGCTAGGAAAGATGGGATGTTGGAAATTTATTAGTAGAAATCAGGATTAGGCATCAAAATCCTTTGGGTTTATTATGCTTTCCCTCCTTGAAATCCTTCAAAACTCCGACAGAAATTGATTTCGGTGGACTCTTCTATAGCAACCTTACAGCTTTATGCTTTGGAAAATTGCTTGGTATTCAATTTCTTGTATCTGAAAGTGAATAACACAAATTCAGATACAAGAAAATCCACCAAGAATCTGTAAAGCATAAGCTAACACATGGATTAAAGAAAAGATCTGAATGAATGAATTATAATATCTGAATCTTAGAACACCACAAAGCAACTTTCTAGGTCCATTGTCAGCTTATTAATCCATTAAATAATTGTCGTATCTTTTGCTGTAATCTGTTGTCTAATATACTATAAATAATTATTGCTTCTTTTCGTTTGCAAGTATACAGAATGTATTTAAGCCATTTGGGATGCACAATAAAGAGAATATCAGAGATTTGGATAGACAATTTGCCGAAATATAAAGGTGAGGACTTTATTTTTCTATTATTGAAGATAACATATTGATGTGAATTAACCCGTAAAAGATATTGCAACTTTATATATATACATTTATGTACAAGAGACTTGAGTGATATGAATAATGACCATCCAGTGATGGGAGCCGTTAATTTGCATTATGGTAAGCTTACACAGCATTACCCTAGGAGGACGGTGTTATACGTTAAGATGGTCGCTTGGCCACCACCGCTTCAGCCTCCCACGAGGATTTGAAGAAGTGTTCTGGTTGGCATATTTTGGATCAGAGGATTATGGTGATTGTTGAATTGGGAATGGAGTTTTCTGTAGCATGATTGGGCCAACTCTGAAAATAAATGGAAGGTTTAGGTCAGAGTAAATTTTGTGGTTTTTCTTAATTATAAGTTAATTTTTATAGTTAAAACAATATTAGAATTACAAAAAAAAATATTTACTCATGAATGAAATTGTTGTGTACTTTGATTTTCTGGTAAATTGGATAGTAACCAAGTATGGAGAGAGGAAATGATTAGTTAGGAGGAGGGACCTTTACACAATGTGGGCTGGCTGACTGGGAGAGATGTGGTCGATGTAATAAGGGCCATGCAGATGCACAATAAGCCACACAGTATGGCCAGAGCCTAATTACAATAGACATTGCCCAGCGACTTCCATTATAGTCAGACTACCACTGATGACCCTCTCATCACTTACTCTATCTCTCTCTCTCTCTCTCTTTCTCACACACACACAGAACAGAAGAGGCTCGTATCAGTATAATGACAGGGGGAATATTAAGCGGTTCGATCTGCATAGTTATTACCCCATCCCATGGCGCTATACCGTTTCTATCTACAAACACTGCAATACACTTCCCATGCAGCCCCTTTATAAGAAGAGACTACCGGGGTTTAGTAATTTATTTTTACTGAACCTGATGAGGGGATACGGCCATAATTTACAATGTATAAAACAGATTTTTAAAATTAACTTAGAAGAGTCACAATATTGCACAGAAGCGGCTAACTATGTAAATTAGTTACCTACCTAAATAGTTTTATTAAAGATTCATCTTTATATACCTATATCTAAATGTGTAATCTACTAGAATTAATTAAGTTTGAAAATATATTTAAAAAAAATAGCTATTATTTATAAAATTATCATTATTAAAATGAAGATATTTACCCCAATACTGAATACCAGAGATAATATATCTGCCAAGTTCCTATGATAAATACAGAAAGCCATGAAATCCATTTTTAAAACTAAAACCAACTAATACAATGTATAACCATGTAAAACATATAACGAATGTAAAGAAAGAAATTGCGAATTTGTTTGGGGGTAGTCATATAAAATTAAAGTCTACTTTCAAACAATCACACGACCTTCTCTAACTCCTATTCAAATAAAATTATAAATAAAATGACTAATTTTCCTTAAACTTCAGATTTTCGAATTTGTTTTAACATAAATATAGAAGTGGTGGGGAGACAAATATTTAACCAGTCAGCTGGTAGAACTGATTTCAATTTAATTGACAAACTAGCACCAACAACATTGATCCGAACTCATGTAATAATAATAATAATAATAATAATAATAATAATAATAATAATAGCCATTTATTGTTTTATTTCACAAATTGTACATTTCTTTTTTTTTTTCTTTATATATTCTTAATTATAATATATAAACAAATCGGCTTTATGCCGTGGCACCTTTAAAGCGGCCACTATACGTTCAATAATATTGGCAATACCATAGCGTATTGACAATAATATTGACCATGTAAGGTGAAAAAATTGTATTGACGGTCGGTATTGATAAGAGTATTGATGGAAATCCAAATTTTCTGATTTTCGTGTATCAATACTGAAAATTGAAGGGGATATTGACCGTGTAGGGGAGTCGCCAATATTTCAACAACGTTGAAACTAACCTCAACAACAGTGATACAATAATTTAACAAAGGTACTTTGGAAAGATTTTTGTATTAAAATAAAACTTCAATCATACATTTTTTTAAAGATAATATTGTAATTTTTTTAATCTTATTTTTCTGATTAACATACATTTCATATAATCAATTAAATAGCCACTTCATTACAGTTCAGTTCAAAACACGATCCAGTGGAGGTTCTTAGGAAAGATTTGTTTATTAAAATAAAACTTTAATCATACATTTTTTTTAAAGGTGATTGTAATTTTTTCAAAGTCTTGTAGGATAGGTTTGTATTACAGCTTTGCTGGGACATTATGACTGAAAACTTTAAGTCTTCAAAATTTTTTCCTATGGCCAAGTACCTCAGTGTGAAGGTTAATCTTTCCCTAACACTTATACTTTCTCTGATATTTCTGTCCTGTCTTTTCAAAAATGGTTCAACCATCTGTAACAGTTTGTTAAAGGTAGGTTCATCCATTTGAAAGTAGTTCTTGAAATCTTCAACATCGCAGAGGCTGTTTTCCTTCAAAAGTACTAAATGAGAATATTCATCTCTATTCTTCAACCATTCTTTCATCCAGTGTTTACGTTTCACTTGATGAGTAGTGCCAAGCGCCAAAATAATAACTATGCAAGATTTTATACGATTATACATATTTTGGAAGGGAAAAACCGAACCAATACTTGATATTGTCAATATTATTGACCGTGTAGGGGCCGCTTAAAGGTTAGAGTGCTGTTAATAATCTACTTAAATGTGTCAAAAAAATAAAGAAAAATTAGAAATTATAAAGCAAAATTAAAATAATTTTTTTCTTTTCTATTATTACATATATTTTGAAGTTTTGTACTAATTAAACTAATTTTTACTCTTATTTACATTCAAATCATATTTAGAATTAAATTTCATATATACATTTAAATTTCTTATATATGTTGAATTTTTTATTTATTTTTTTTATAACTTTTGCGTATTTCACTTATAATTTATTATTTCTTTACATTCATTTATTTTATTATCACCATTTACTTTACACTCATTTATTTTAATATTTTGAATTAGTCCTGATGTAGGCCACACTGTCGAATACACGGGTTTTCAACCTTTCACATTCTCTTCTATGTCTAGCTACTCTCATCCAGGTAACTCCCCCCACAAACTATTCTTCCCAGGTGCGTGGTGGTCTTCCTCGTTTCCTTTTCATTTCCCTGAGATACCGTTCTATAATATTTTTGGACCAACTCTCATCTTTTGTTCTTATTAATACGTGTCCTACCCAGTTCCATTTTCTTTCTGTCACTATTTTACCGACATCCACCAGAAGTGACGGTTTTTCTTTTTTTTAACCTTTCTAGTTATTCCTAGCATCATTCTCGCCACCGATCTAATAGTAATAGAGACAAATATTTAACCAGTCAACTAGTAGAAGTGATTTCAATTTAATTGAGAAAATAGCACCAACAACATATTGATCCGATCTCATATAATATTTTGAAATTTAACGCTACAAATTACGCAGAACTAATGACAAATCAATTTTGCAGAAAATGTTACAAATAAAATTTGAATAGGTTTATATCCGTGCAGTTTAAATCTTAAAAGAAAACATATACAATCGTCTATAAGCAATAGTTTACATTAGTGGAATTTAGTTGAAAATAAAGTGCTCTAGTGTAGCAGAATATGCTGATAATGTGTTTATTTATGGATTTCTGCGATAGTAATGCTCTTGATACATTAGAGGGTACTAACGGAGATTTCCGAATAGACGTGAATCTTCCGTTTGGGTTGCCAGCTTACTTATACTTAAATATGTAAACTATCACCAGATAGTTTATTATTATTTATTGACCCCTCATGACTAAGACTATACCAAGAAAAACTGCATCCCTTTCTTATCTGATGAGTTCAAACAGAAGATTATGGCCAACGTGTGGAATTTTGCATTTGGATACAAATGGTATGGTTGTCCAAGATCCAAAACATTTTTGGCTAGTGTTCTGTTGAGTGATGAAGCGCGGTTTATGACAAATAGAATTAATAACTGCGACAACTATCATCTATAGTCTCTACAAAACACACTTCGCCGTGTAATAATGGCGTATTTCAACATCGCTTTAATGATAATAATGGGTTGATATTTTCAACACTCAGTTACTTGGAATAAAATTTTTACAAAATATACTAATTTCTTAATAATTTCCGTGACTTTCCGTGATGAAAGGTTTCATAATTTGGTTAGAAGACTTGCCACTTCATATGTGGTTTGCGAGTATCGTGTTGGTATCACATTTGTTCAAACAGTAACAATATACCTAGTGTACTGTGGAAGTAAGTACTGCGTGATTAAAAAGGTATTACTCTGTCAGAGGAACAGCTCTGAGGGGGTCTTATCGCTTGGTCTCCCACGTCAAGCAATCTTAATCTCCGTGATTTTACTTGTATGGTCACCTAAAGCGTATATAGTGTTGAAATAAAAGCACGTCAACAATTTTCCATTATTACAATTTTAATGAATTTACAACAAATGTTGCCAATCAAATTTGCAACAATAATGTGGATGGTATGTGTTCGCTGGTGTCAACCATGCATACGATCTCAAGCTGCACATTTTGAACAATTTCATGGATCACTAATTTTGTTGATACTTATTATAAAAAAATAACAATTGCTCACAATTTTGTTTTGCTTCCGTTTTAGTAAGTATACATAAATGTACGTTGATCTAAATAAAACTTTGATCTTTGGGATTTTATGTATCTTACAATGCGTATTTTTTATGTTCCTGACCGGTTTCGGGAATTCAACCACAGTTAGAGTAAGGCAAATCAATGCTCGCAAGGGGTATCTGTTGCATGGAGTTACATGGGGAGTAGCGACCCCACGGGTTACCACAGCTCAGTACCCCGTGCACTTCATCAGAACATTACACAACATATATATAAACTACATATACTCTTCACTTTACAGACAAGGTCAAAGACAGTACACAAACTAGGGTTTCCGTCCCTAGTTAACTGGCGGAAGCCAACGGTGAAGGAAGCGATTAGCACAGTGGTAACGCGCTGGACTAGCAACGCGGAAGACCCGGGTTCGAATCCAGCATGCTGCCCTTAGATTTTTTCTTCCTAGGAGCCTCCACAACTCACTGTCTGGTGATGGGCAGTGTTGTCTTTAGCTAGAGAACGTTGTTTGGAAGCCGACTGTGCATTGGAGAAGGCTCTGGGGGGCACAATAGATCTTCCAGGTCGCAGTGCAATAATCCCCTACCTTATCTACTAAGACTAATCAAGATCGTGTACAGAGTTGACTACAAATTCAAAAATTTTACGAACTTGATTATCCTTATTCTGACGAATGTTGAAAATTCGAAACCGGTCAGGAACATTAAAAAAAATGCATGCTATTGCGGATAAAATCCCAGATATTATCCACCATTGTGGACCCATCCACATATTCAAAAACTTTGATCTATTGTAGTTTTAAAAATTAATTGAATTGGGCTTTTAAGTTTACAAAAAGTTTGTTATACTTAAAATGACTTCTGACCAACAGTTTTCCGAAGTATTTTATGTGCGTTGAAACTTATATATTACATATTATTGAACTAAGGTTAACACACTTATATAGGGTCCACATACTTCAGCCATCTTCATATTATTTATTCTTTGCGTTGACTAATGGAATGTTACTCCCACCAATCCCACACATTGTCGTCCGAACGAACGCTTGAAACCGATCCAAGGAACCTCCTTCAACAATCTACAGACATTTCTTACTTTCATTTTTACTTTGTAGGAGGGAGTAATAAGGTCGCGTCAACATTTTTGAAATCGTGTTTTTATAGGAAATACATTTATGTATGAGTAAATTTGGTTTAATCAGACAATTGCCTTACAAAAAAATAATAATAATAATAATAATAATAATAATAAAAACCAAATTAAATGGTAAACGAAAAGAAAAGCGACGAAATAAGTAGAAGAAAAAGAAGATTGTAATAAAGTAAATTAAGCAATGGCGTATTTAATATGGCAAAATAATGATAATAATCATAAACGTGAAATTGAAAATTTCATCTTTTTACCACCAAATAATTAAAAAAAGGAATAAAGAAGATAAACAATTAGATGTCATTAACAAAATAAACAATATACTCGTATAACCTATAAATAATAAAAACTGTTTCAACGCTATTTTATATCCAAATAATAATAATAAAATGAATCACTCAACCGAACATAAATAACCATAATTCTTACAATTATGACGACGATTATTATAAATACATTTTCCACACAATCACAAATCCCTCCAAAAAAAAAAAAAAAAAAAAAATTACATAAAAAATTTAATATGCTGATTATTACAGTAATAATATTTAAAAAAAAAAAGGATTTAGATAAAATTAATTGGATAATTATCTGAAAGTAATAGTTTTGTTTTGTTTGTTTATTTTTTTTTTGTATGACAAAAGGAAAGTGTGCCGGCCAATGGCACCTACACCAAGAACACCCTATAAAACTTAAGAAAATATATTACCGTAGTAAATTTTTTTATTACTTCTACTACTGTTTGGTTTAGTAGTCTCTTAGTCTCTTTTCTTTTCGATGTTCAAATAAGGTAACCTCAGTCATCGTTACGTAGCTTGTAAACATGTTTTTTTAATACACTCTCTAATTATGTCACACATTTTTACTTCAATTTACGATAGATCTCATTAAAAAAAAAATTAAATTATTTTAATGATTATTATTGTAAACTTAGCATAAATTAAACAGAATAAATCATTTTATAATGAACTGTACACAGAGAAAAGTAAAATTTGGGGTTACATATATAGGGTGACCAGAGTTATATGCTCCACCCACTTTTTTTTTAACTGCGGGAAATTTCGAAAAAATAGAAAACACGTATTTAATCATTTTTAGTCTAGTTTATTTTCAGTGATTGATCCATTTTTTTATACCACAATATCCCGAGATACAGCATCCAACTTTTTTTTTTCAAATAGAACATTATATTTTTTTTGCATATTTTTATAGTAATTGAGCCTCTAAAAAAAAAAAAAAATATTTAAAATCGGTTAGGTTTTTCAAAAGTTATGGCAATTTAAAATATGAAAAACAAATTTCAGTTTAATGTCAAAATTACCTTATTTTTTCTTTAAGAAGCTCTTCAAACTGGACACTATCAACGGATAGGCAAGCCAAAGCTCTGGACTCCCACGCTCTGTTTGTAGCAGCACTTAGGTGGCAAAGTCAACATCTAGGCAGGCTAGAGTTATTCGACGTTCCATATCTTCGACTGAAGCCACGGGATTAAGGTTACTGTACACTTTATTTTTTAGGTATCTCCACAAAAAATAGTCCATTGGGGTTAAGTCCGGATGTCGAGGTGGCCATTGGATCGGACCATGAGTTCCTAACCACTTTTCGTGGAAATTTCTGTCCAGGTAACGTCGAACAACTCTCGCATTATGTGCCGGGCAACCATCTTGTTGAAAATACATATCTAGCCGACGTTTTAGAGGAACATCTTCAAGCAGAACTGGCAAAATGTCTCTTAAAAAAGTTATGATACCTTTCACCAGTTAAGTTCCCTCTGTAGAAGTATGGGCCGATTAGTTGGTTTCCTAAAACTCCACACCAAACGTTTGTAGAAAAAACAACCTGATGGCGTGTGGCGAAGGTAACTTGTGGATTTTCTTCTGCCCATATTCTAAAGTTCCAACGATTAAGAAGGCCATTGTTGGTAAACTTTGATTCATCAGTCCATAAAATTGTGCATTTTTTGTCCATTTTTTTGGGGGATATCTAAAAAATAAAGCGTACAGTAACCTTAATCCCGTGCCTTCAGTCGAAGATCTGGAACGTCGAATAACTCTAGCCTGCCTAGATGTTGACTTTGCCACCTAAGTGCTGCCACAAACAGAGCGTGGGAGTCCAGAGCTTTGGCTTGCCTATCCGTTGATAGTGTCCAGTTTGAAGAGCTTCTTTAAAGAAAAAATAAGGTAATTTTGACATTAAACTGAAATTTGTTTTTCATATTTTAAATTACCATAACTTTTGAAAAACCTAACCGATTTAAAATTTTTTTTTTAGAGGCTCAAGTACTATAAAAATATGCAAAAAAAAATATAATGTTCCATTTGAAAAGAAAAAGTTGGATGCTGTATCTCGGGATATTGGGGTATAAAAAAATGGATCAATCACTGAAAATAAACTAGACTAAAAATGATTAAATATGTGTTTTCTATTTTTTCGAAATTTCCCGCCGTTTAAAAAAAAAGTGGGTGGAGCATATAACTCTGGTCACCCTGTATATCGACATTCTCTATCCTCTTACAAGCATTGTTCTTCCTAGTTTCTGTGTAAAGACTTTCCATAATCTTTCTTCATCTCTTTATCCAATTTCCCTACAACTTTATACGCCACAACATATTATCTTCATCATTACATTATTCGTCCTAATTTTTTTCCACTTTTACCTGTTATACTTAGAAAAATTAATTCTTCAAAATATTCACTGAATAGTATTTTTCTCTAATATTTGATAATGAGGTTAATCAATATAATGAATTGTCTGGTTAGCAGCTTTAGTTTCTCTTAGAGGAGTCGATTTCTGAAGACCAACAGGATTGGAAAATATCTTCATTATGCTAGGTAATTAATAAACTAAATTATTTCGCTGTGACTATGTTTTTGTTAATGTGATAGTTGAGAAATTCTTCTTATCATAGGAGTAATGGTTTCATCTCCTGCAATAAATCTCTTAAAACTGCTGTCTCGAAATGGATGCGTACCTGTTCTTAGCTTTTAAGGTAGTTAGTTACATCCGTGTATAAAATCGTACTTCGAGTTTGATTAGAAGATGTTTTTAGCACACCTCATTGAACAATATATATATGTATATAAAACACATTTACTTATAAAAAAACATGTGGAATCTTGGCGAGTGTAATGGTTGTAGGAGGAGATGTTGGTTGTAGATGTTGATAGATAAATAACACCTCAACATCGGTATAAGATATCTATAATTGATATATATGTATATGACTGACTGCCAAGGACTGTATACTTTACACTACAAGAACAGAACAGACTGACTGACGTGGCTAAACGATGTGTACAATTCAAGTGTAGACTCTGAACAGAATATCTTTTTGACTTTGTCCTCGTATATATATCCAAAAGGCCTCTCCTCTCCTCTCTCTCGAGAGGGCTCTTTCTCTTTTGATGCGTGGGGGGGTTCACTACCTACCTAATCCCCCCCTCCTGAAGATTTTTTGTGTAGATGTTAAATGTTCATGAAATGTTTTGCCGTGAAAAATTAATATGTCGTCAATGAATGTGTGGCATATGTCACCCGTGTAACCCGATAATAGTTTATCCATTAAACGCTGATATGATCCGCTCGCGTTCTTCAAACCGAACGGAACAGATAAGAATTTGTATGTGCCGAATTGTGTTATGAATGTTGTTTTGTCTTGTGATGATTTGTCAAGTCTAATGGAGTGGAATGCGTTTGAGATGTCGAGTGTTGTGAAGTATGTTGTGTCATGTAATGTTGATAATATGTGTTGAATGTCTGGAAGAGGATAAATTTCAGATGTGGTGATTGCGTTTAATTTACGTAAATCAACCACGTATCTGTACTGTTTGCGTAACTGGGTGATGTCGTTTATATAATGGTTGTGGGAGGAGACGTTGGTTGTAGATGTTGATAGATAAATAACACCTCAATATCGGTATAAGATATCTATAATTGATATATATGTATATGACTGACTGCCAAGGACTGTATACCTTACACTACAAGAACTGAACAGACAGACGGACGTGGCTAAACGATATGTACAATTGAAGTGTGAGACTCTGAACAGAATATCTTTTTGACTCTGTCTCTCGTATATATATCCAACTGGCATCTCCTCTCCTCTCTCTCGAGAGGGGCTCTTTCTCTTTGATGCGTGGTGGGGGTTCACTCGCTAGTGTGGATGACTGGTGGGGGTTCACTACCCCTACAGCGAGCATGCGCAATAATTACCAATTGAAAATAATAATCAAACATCAGATTTAATATGATTTTTTTCTTAATTGAGTGTTTAAATCATATCAACAATTTTGTTATATATGGTTAATTTATATGAGTTTTATTATATGAGATTAATTTACAAATATTTATTATGAGGGTTCAGCCTAAGACTGTCCCATATAACTTATAATTTAGATTGATAAAAGGAAGTAGTCTACAACTGTATTATGTCTTGAATAAGAAGGCGTTATGAAGGCGCAAGCGACTATTAATAGTAAGTTTCCCTAGCCTGTTAATATTATTGTGTTTAGAAGTCTGAACGGATTTGAGAAATTTTAAGAAAAGTGTATTGATAAATTCTTTTATCGTTGGAATTCCGAGTTCTTTATGAATATGAATATTTCTGATAAACCAGGGAGAGTCTGTTATTATTCATATAATTGTATTTTCTATTATCTGGATTTTATTTATAACGGAATCCGCTGCTTCACTCCAAACAGGGCAAGCGTAAGTAATTAAGGGTCTTATTATGGAGGTGTATAATAGAAGGCCACATTTTACTTTTAATTTGGACTTCCTGTTTAGTAGGGCTACAACTGCCCTACTATACATCTAGCGTAGGCCAGTTTAATTTTCGTTTCCACATGTATACGCCAAGTCAGCCTCCTATCCAAGTGTACCCCCAGGTACTTAACCGTTTCACCGGGCCGTTTCTATGGTATAGCTACATTGTTAATAGTTATAGTATTAGGAATACTTGGCCGTTTCAAAGTGAATATCATGGACTGACATTTTTCTGTATTAACTTGGATTTTCGATGTAATAAACCAGTTGGTTAATTACTTTACTGCAGTATGTAGCTGATCTACACAAGTATCTTTACTGTCATTGTTGGTGGTTGGTTCCGCAGAGCTGGAAAGCGTCAGAGACAGTTTCCGTGGTAGCCTGCTTCATTTTGTGGTCATCGAACGGCTTCGGGCGTTCGCCCACATTCAGGATGCGTTTTTCAGACAGTGTGACAACACAGACTTGCACAGAGCAAACTTAGTTTACACACTCATATAATAGAAGGCCACATTTTACTTTTAATTTGGACTTCCTGTTTAGTAGGGCTACAACTGCGATAATCTAGTGTAGGCTAGTTTAATTTTCGTTTCCATATGTATATGCCAAGTTAGCCTCCTGAGTGTGTAAACTAAGTTTGCTCTGTGCAAGTCTGTGTTGTCACACTGTCTGAAAAACTCATCCTAAAGATGGGCGAACGCCCGAAACCGGTTGATGACCACAAAATGAAGCAGGCTACCACGGAAAATGTCTCTGATGATCTTTACTGTCATGTTGTGCGAATATGGCGGTGTCATCCGCGTACATTTTTAAATATTGAAAAGTATCGGTCCAAGGACTGATTATGATTTAAGAACAACAATTAAACTGCATAGTCGACTTAACATGCCGCCCGCCTTGAAATGTAAATTTCAAAATTCAAAGTGTTTAAATACAAAAATTTGGTATATAAACAATGTTATAATTTACATAATATGAAATTGCAAAATTTTAGTGAATAAGGAAATTTAAAAGGTTTAAGTCTGATCTGAGTCCAAAGGCAATGAACAGCACTTTATTACACTTTTCCTAACAACATTTTTATGGCTAAGCATTACACTGACCACTGTCAGCACATTATCAGCCCCAGAATGAATCTCGACGACTCGCTCGATCTTCCATAGTAGAGGCGAGAGATTATCTTTCTTCAACAAGACAATTGATCCGATGCGAATGCCGTGAGGGCCAACTATTTACCATTTATTTTGTTATTGTAATGACATGAAATACACATTTGACCAGCGATGCTAAAAGTGTTGTAATAACGCTTGCAACCTTTTATATATCTTCAAACGGTTGGAATTCTGACTCGTATTACCCACTTTTTGGGGAATCGCAGTCTCACAAACTAGGAAATGTCCAAGAGTTAGCGGTAAGGATCATTAGGATAGGTATCTTATACTTGCTCTAAATCATTTACAAATTGTGTGTAAGCATTTTTTAAAGTTTAATTAATAAAAGAAATATTTTTTAAATCTTTACTGTTATGAATAATTTTTAAGTTTTCAAAAGAACTTGTTTCTTTTTTAATAACTAAACTGTTAAATCGCTAAAAAGTTTGTGTGTATATGTGTAATAATGGTTATTAAGTTACATGAATATTCAGGCAAGCTCCTGGTCTCAGTCGCTATCAAATTAAAACAGCAAAAATACAAGTTCAGCTAATTCCCATCTGCGAACAAAACAAGGCCGGACACCCATTTAATTGTAAATGGCTATAGTACCAAGTCTAGAATGTTGTCCAATACAGAGGGACTGTCTCTTCCTATTCCCTTTATGACCACCTCACTTCAAATACAAGCAGCCCAGTGGTTGCAATGTGAAGAGTGAGAAAGAGAGAAAATAGAAAGAAGAAGTGTATAGGATTGGTCCAGCCAATAGGATGCTGTAGATATCTCTCCCTGGAGGACCACAACTTCAACATAAAATACAAAGGCCAGTAATTAACGGTCGCTATTAACAGCCAGGCTATTTCCGGTAGTACTTCACCGTATGTGTAATTCTCCGCTATTTCTGTCTCTACTTATTCTAGAATTTCTTGTTAACTCTTTATTTTTTAAATAAAGTTTCCAGTAAAAAATAAAAAATATTAATTAAAATGAAAATGACTATCATTAAAAAGATCTTGTTTACTTGCTTGTTAAAAATATGACGTCATCTATTCAATAAAATTTATAATTCTACGATGTTTCATTTAATAGGAAAAGAAAATAATTATGTGAATAAATGTTAAAAAAAAAAAAACTATCGAATTAATCAAAGTAAATATTCCTTGATTAAATTTGCTATTAACTTCAAAATGTATACAAAACTTCTGGAATTCGAATGCAGTTGAAATCGTTTAAGTACTATAAGAAATCTGTTACGACAAACTTACATGACCTTCTCCTTACTTTCAGCCAATACAACTAAATAAAAGAGACAAATTTTCTGTAAACTTGAAAGTTTACTTATTATTTTAAACACGTGCCAACGGTGGGTTCTATGGTTTCCTCTAGATATCTAATCTAATCTGATCTAGAAGCTCGGGGCCTCCAAATCGAGGTTCAGCACTGAGACCAACTGGGCCTATTGTGCACCCCGTACAAGCTCCTCACATCAACCCAAATTGTGGACGTCAAATTCCAGGTGTAATCGTCTGCTACCATAGTGTACGCAATGCTCCAAGAAGGTGAAACGGTGTCTCATCCTTTTGTCCGCATTTCCTGCAAAGTGGGCCCGCAGAGAGACCTATATTATGCAGATATTTCCGTAAAAGACAATGCCCTGTAACTAGGGCAGTAATACACCTTAGCTCCACTTTCATTCTGCCGAGGAGATAGAGTGTGCGTGCGAATCTTAGAGTACCACAGCCCCGCTATATTTTTCCAATATAATGTGTGTTTGCGTGTTAGCCATTTTTCAATGTCCCCCCCCCCCCACAAGCAGTTGTGCACCAGATACCGCAGAAAGGCTCCGGACTAATAGGCGTTCGTGAGGCACCCTCTTTCGCTAGTCTGTCGGCCTCTTCGTTACCTTGAATGCCTTTACGTCCTGGCACCCAACCCAGCGAAAGGTTGTTGTGGTTTGCCAGAGATTCCAACTGTTCACGGCATCCCTTAACAATCCTCGAACTGATTCAGTTACCTCTAAAGCCTTTAGTGCGGCTTGGCCATCAGAGAAGATCATACTTCTAGATATGAACGAATGAATGAATATTACATATTTTTTTTTTATAAACAAAAAAATGTACCATTTTAATAAAAACAAGAGTTCAGCAAGTTAAATGGAATCAAAAAAAAGAAAAAAGTAATTTTTCTAGAGACTGAATAAAGAGAAATAATCAATTTTAAACTGACTAACCTAAAACAAAATACAAGGTCTGAAGTTAATCATATTGACAATATGTATACAAACTTAAAATACATACATTAAATGTATGTAATTAAAATATACATTAAATTACAAACATAAAAAAAAATATTACATATATGTATTTTAAATAATTTGTAGCTTTAAAGCCAATATTAAATTTGTATATTTTATTATTAAACAAGTCTTTATAAAAGTACATAATGATTTATTTTGGTTTATATTCACACAATTCAACAAGCAATCCTAGTTTATCTAAAACGTTTTTTATTATCAGTGAGAGACAAATTTTGAAAATAATGTCAATTTAAAATTATTAACAAATTGATACTCAATCAAAAAGTGAACAATAATTCTATCTGGCCAATTATCTGAACATAGCTTACAATTCGTTTTGCGGATTAAATTTATATATTTTATTTTTTTAATTTAAAATTAGGGAAACTTTCATTTGTTAAACGTATTAGTGAAAAATTTTTTATAGATTCAAAATCTACATTTAATCTTAATACGTAAATATTTCTTTAGTATAGAAATGGCAAAAACATATCTATCTAAAACGTATTTAATAGAATTTTAATGTGTGATTATCAGAACTAATTAAATTTAATTTGTAGGCATTGTTTTAGTTGATTTTATTTATTTATTTTTTTTTTCCTACAATATAATTATTAGCATTTTATAAATCAATCGGTCCTATTTTTTCAAGTGAATAAAAAAGAGAACTACACTAATTAAAGGGCATTTGTAGACAGCTAACAAGGTTTATTTAGTCTATTGTACACACAATCTATGGATTCGTGCATTAACTATCTAAGACAAGACTAACCACGAAATTGCTCTGTTTTTTAAAAAAAAACTTCTACATATTAACGAGTTTTTTTTTATTTCTCTGCAGTTCAATCAGACTTCTGAAATTACATTTAAAAAAACTGTTACAACAGCTCATTAAGAGCTAAGGCTTGCCCAGACGGCAAGTCATTCGATTGAGGGACGTATAGTAAGCAGACCGCAGTTCCCATTACGTTTAGTTTAGCTTGAGCTACCTAGGCATATACTAACTTAGCTCCCCAGATTCTCACGATACTGGGTCAACACTGCTTTTACTTTCACGGAAATCGAAACCTGAATATTGCATCATAGGCGAGTGCGCTAGCCGTTTAGCTCAACACGTGAGGACACACTTCAAATAAATAAATTTAAAATAATGAATGAATTGTTTTATATTGTAAACAGTACAGTTTCCATTGCGTGATATGCATGAAGTAGAACCACTATTTCACTTGACTATAAAAAAAAAAGGTGCAATAAAAATATGCAAAACAATAAAATTAAATTAATATTTTATAAAAATGTATTAGTGAACATAACATGTAGGTAATTTGGTTGATTTATATTAAATAATGATATCAGCCTCTTTAATAATTTCTTAGTGCATAGAGTGGGTATGAATATTGTATTCAACATAATTTAGATGGCACTGTGTTCTGACTGAAATAATAAATCAATTCGTTCATGATGCCTGTTCTAAACTCAGCTGGCATTTATTACTACTATCTTTGTTGGCAATGATAATAGTTGAGTCATCCCTTTAACCAATGGTAGAAGGCCAATTAGTGGCTCTTCTGAAACTTATTTAGAAGGCATTGCTTAAGCCAATTATAAACTTAGTTAGATTACTGTAAGCAACACTAGTGAAACTTTAGAAAGCGGTGGGTGGTGAGAATGGTTAGTGTAAAATCATGGCTAGCTATTGCGGGGTAGGGAGAGTTACTGAGCTAAACCCAGTAATAGAAGTGTCGCTGGTGTGGGTGAACACTGATGGATGCTAGTTGAACTAGCTAGGGGGCTGTTACCCTAATTGATATACGACACCAAGTTACCACCCTTCTATCTAACAAAGTTTCTAAGTGGTTGCATTGGTTAGAAGAGAAGAGAGAGAGAGAAAGAGATGGAGCATGCCTTCCAGTTTAATTGAATATTATAAGAGGGATCGTAAATAAATCCTTTAGCGCGCCACTAGGGAGGTTTGGTACAAGATGCAATGAGGGTGAAACTACACATACTGCATTGTATGGGATGATGTCCCTGTCTACCAACTAAAACTCATGACTATAGCTTATACATCCGGCTGTAAGATATATATTAAAGGCGGTAAGAAAGAAAAATACTGTCACCACCAAAAGAGTGTGGAGGAATTATTAGGAAAAACAAGGGGTGCTGAAAATATATTGTCATGTACGTGTATATGTACAGGGAAAGAAAACATGTTCCTTGCATATGAAGGGGGGGCCCATTGTTAAGAAAGAAAGTTTCGTGGCACCATGTGATTGCACGTGATCTACTAAAAATAACTTCACTAATAAATTCCATATTGTTTATACAGATTGTTCACAAATAACAGCAATAACTATGTAAAATACTTACACCACTTTCTCTTTACGAAGTCATAAAATTTAATTAAAACTTTTCTCTTCCAAACAAGTCATAGATGAAAAAAAAAAGATGGTAGAACTAATACATATATATTCCGAGTAGATAATATATTCACAATCAAAATTAAAATCTAACTGCCAATTAAGATAATTTGTTACAGAAACATATTCCAATCCCTGTAAAGTTAGCATTTTTTTTTTTTTTAATTAAATCGTTATAGTCGATTTTGAGAAAATTTTAAAAAACTAAAAAAGCCTATTCTGTATTCCTATTTTGTAAACTGGCACTTGCGGTTTTCCGATTTACTTCAAATCTGGGCAAAAAACAATGCTTCTAATATTTATCAGAGACATTTTCCATGGTAGCCTGCTACATTTTGTGGTCATCGACCGGTTTCGGGCGTTCGCCCATCTTCAGGATGCGTTTTTCAGGCAGTGTGACCACACAGAGTTTAGTTTTAAATACAGTTAAAAACACCAGTCACTGTGTGAACTAAATTTGTCTGAAAAACGCATCCTGAAGATGGGCGAACGCCCGAAACAGGTCGATGACCATAAAATGAAACAGGCTACCACGGAAAATGTCTCTGATACTTTCCAGCTCTGCGGAACCAACCACCACAAAAACTTCTAATATGTATTACGTAATACAGGAAGAGGTAATACGTAACGCTCAGTGGTAGCGCGTTGGACTAGCCAAGCGGAAGTCCCGGGTTCGAATCCAGCATGCTATCCTTAGATTTTCTCTTCCTAGGAGCCCTTACAGCTCAATGTGCGGTGATGGGCAGTGTTGTTTGCAATGAGAGAACACTATCTGGAGGCCGGCAGTGCACTGAGAAGGCTTCAGGCGCAAATGGTCATAGACGTCGACGCGCATTAAATTAAAAATATTGATATATATATATATTAATGTACATGACTGAAATCATACACTTTAGAGGAAAGCTCAGCATCCCTAGAACCTCCAAAAGATAAGTTTTCTTAGGCAAAAGTTTTAAATAAAATGATAGATATTTATGTGTTCAGAGACAGTATAAATAGTTTAATGAAAATTATTGGAGCTGTTTTTTGAGAAAATCGCGAAAAACTGAAAAAACTATTCTGTAATGTAAGGAAGGGAGTAGCTAAGTGGTTAGCGTACTGGACTAGCATCGCGGAGGACTCAGGTTCGAGCCCAGCTGTGTTAACCTTAGATTTTTTCTTCCTAGGAACATCTACAGCTCACTGTCCGGTAATGGACAGTGTTGTTTGTAACGGCAGAACATTCCGGAGGCCGGCAATGCCTGACAAGGCTCCGGGCACCAATGGCCATAAATGTTGACGCGCCTTAAATTAAAAATAATAATATTCTGTAATGGTGCACTTTAGATTGATAGATTTAACTGTCCTTTATCTGTAAGCTATATAGTTAACACCATTGCAACGCTTCATTTTATTTAAATCTTGTTAAAACACTTCGTTTTCATTGATAAATTCAATGTAATGTGTTTTTTTTTTTGTTTTCTTTAATTTAAGGCTTCTCAACAACTGTGGTTATTTGCGCCCGGAGCCTTCTCAGTGCACTGCAGGCCTCCGGACAGTGTTCTCCCGATACAGACAACACTGTCCATCACCGGTCAGTGAGCTGTAGGGGCTCCTAGGAAGTGAAAATCTAAAGGTAGCAAGGCTGGATTCGAACCCGTGATCTCCGCATTGCTAGTCCAGCGCGCTACCACTGAGCTAATCCTTCCTTCAATGTAATGTTTTTAAATAACCAAAAACAAATAAAAAAATTCCAATTTTGCTAACTTATTTATACAAATGAATGATTTATAACATAAACAAAGGTGTGATATTTATATAGAGCAGCTATTGAAATGTTAGCTACAAAAATATAGAAGTGTTATGTTGATTGTTCCAGTTTCTAATCTACGCACCCTTTAGTTCTATAAATATAATCATTCTGGAGAGCGATGTTATAAATACGATGATACTAGTTTATTATACTACTAGATAGCCTATAACAATTTTGTATAAAGAGTTAAGACAGAGTTATTTAAACAGTTTTTGTAAAGATTTGCCGTTGTTAAAGTTAACTACATTGTATTATTGAAATATTTCAAGTAGAATAGAATAGAATAAGATGTCTTTATTCAAATTATATACAAAAGTACATTAACAAACTCTTTTTATTTTTCACAGAAAGACACTACCACGATGATTTGATCGTCCGTGGGAGGTCAGATGTCAAAAAAATATTATTTAATTAATATATATTTTAAAACAAAAAAGAGATACACGACCTTGGTCAGTGAGGCTGCTCAACTGAGTTGAGTTGCTGGGACACACAGCGTACTCATCAGTCACGAGGACATTGAAAGCAGACATTCAACGAGATATATATATATGTATATATACACATAAATATAATATGTATAGTCCTTATGTACATATAAAAAAATGCCTTAGTGTGTAGATAAAACACTACGTTGTCATGCAGGCAACATATGCATTTGTGCCCTAATTTTTAAGGGGGAAAAGCGAGTCTAAGCGGTTTCAGATACACGCCACTATGCCTAGGAAGAGAGTACATAGAGCGCCGACAACCATAGATGTGGTGGTTAATTATCCCCAAAAATCTATAATTACGGACTCCCCTATACTCCCTAGATTCTCCTAATTAATGCCTACCTCCTTGAAGAAGTCTAAGGTCATCCTCGGTATGGTGCTCCTTGACCCAAACCAAAGTCCACGGACCTGAAATTCACTTTCCCCAAATTGCTCCCTGAATTTTTCTTGGTAGTAGGGGATACACTTTACATAAATGGACTTCTTCTCGAGTGAACGTTCATGGCTTGGTGCTTATCATTGCTCTCATACCGCACTGTAGAGTCAATTATCAGTGCTTCCTTTGATTCTTTTTTAAATGCTATGATGTCTGCATACCTTGTTGACCCCTCGGTGTCAATGCCATACACCTCCTCGAAACATTCATAGTCATTCATGCCACATTTACTGTCCTCCAGTCTTCTTCAATCACAATTCTCTCCCTTTAACAGATCTAGTGCGCTACCTTGGACTATTCATTGGCAAAAGACACACGTGGATCCCGCACACAAGACTTAAAAGATAAGCACTGACTAAAAAGGCCAAACTTCTTTACAGACTTATCGGAAGACGATCCAAATTACCTACGGAACTAAAAAAGACTGATATATATTTCTATAATTTGGACTTACGGACTTGAATTGTGGGGTTCAGCTAAACCTACAAACTTACGTACCATTGAGACATTCCAATCTAAGCTACTTCGACAGATAGTTGATGCTACTTTCTACGTCTCGAACCTTACGCTCCATAATGACCTCAACATCCCTTTCGTACAACAACTTGCCAAGACAAAATATCATAAACTCCATACTACTCTCTCCTTTTGCTCTAATCCCTTTATACAATCTCTAGCCTCCACTACCATCCCTGACAATCCACCTCGCCGTTTGAATCGCCAGTGGCCCCGAGATTTCTTTCGGGACTGATCAGTGCTACTGTATCCCGTAGAGAGAGCTACCGCTGGGTAGTTTCTCTCCTCCTACCTTCTCACAGCCTACAGTTTCATCATTCAACATCCTATTTACTCATTGTAGATTGTAAATTTCTAAATAAACAAACAAACAAAAATAATTAACATTACAGTTGTAGAATTAAATAACTTATCAGCTGATTCCCAGTCAACATTAATGCTAAATAAATGCAGTAAGTCTTTTAAGTCTTTAAACCAAAATGTATTTTTACTGATTATTTCTTTTGCTATCAGTATAATAGTTAAATATCTTAGAAATATATAAATATTTCAAGTATTAATGAACCAAAAAATCTTATTACAAGAAAACAATACGTCAGTCTGTCTATAACATAATGTGTGATGAGTATTCGTGTAAACAGCGTTTACAATATAAAAAAAAATCTGTTGTGCAACACTGGCACGAATTGCTCATACTAACGCTAATACAATTAATTATATTAAATAAAATGGCAAACTTTCTTTAAGCTTCAAAATTTACGCATTTATCCCAAGATAAAAATATAGAGATGAAATAAGGACAATAAGGAAAATCCAGGTAGAAATTTAATTGTAACAGTTCCCTCAGAAACCCATTAATTTTTTCTTTCAGAAAAATGTTACGAATAATAATGATACATTCATACCTGTGCAATTATTGTTCCAAGTTTGAATAAAATTCGTTATAGTCATTTTCTAGAAAATTCCCCAAAATCTCAAAGACCATTCAGTAAAAGTCGTACTTGTGGTTGATGAATTTTGCCGGGAACTTTCATGTCAGATGCGATGGTAGTACCAAATTTGAGTAAGCTGATATTTTGTTCATACATAGACACATATTTTACCCATCATTGGCTAAAAACATTTCTTAGAGCACCACAAAACATGTATATAATTAAATGTAAAACATGTATTTAAATTAAATTAGTTCTGATAATTATACAATTTATAATTGTAAATACAACTGTTAGATATGTTTGTAGTTTCCATACTGAAGAATATTTATTATGATTACATGTAGATTTTTGAATCTATATTATTTTTTTTTTCACAAATACGTTTAACAAATCAAAAGTTCCCTAAAGTTTTATTAAAAAATAAAGTATATAAAAATTTAATCCGGAAACGAATTGTAAGGTATGTCCTGATAAAATTATTGTTCATTTTTTGATGGAGTGTCAATTTGTTAATTTTAAATTGACATTACTTTAAAATGTTTTCACTCACTGATAAAACAAAACTTTTTAGATAAACTAGGATTGCTTGTTGAATTATGTGAATATAAATAAACCAAAATAAATCATAATGTAATAAAGACTTGTGTAGTATTTAATTTTTTTTTTTTAAGTTGTTGTGGTGGTAGGTTCCCCAGAGCTAGAAAGCATCAGAGACATTTTCCGTGGTAGGTAGCCTGCTTCATTTTGTTTACTGTTTATTGAGTGTGTAAACTAAATTTGCTCTGTGCCAGTCTGTGTTGTCACACTGTCTGAAGAATGCATCCTGAAGATGGGCAAACGCCCGAAACCGGTCGATGATCACAAAATGAAGCAGGCTACCACGGAAAATATCTCTGATAATTTTTTTTTAATGTTTGTAATTTAATGATTTCAGTTATATTTTTATCAGTACAAATTGTCAATATGATTGCTTTCAGTTCTTAGTATTTTGTTTTTGTTCTTTTTATTCAGTCAGTAGTAAGATTGATTTATTTCTGTTTATTCAGTCATTAGAAAAATTACTTTCTTTTTTTTTTGTTTCCATGTAGCTTGCTGAACTTTTATTATTAAAATCGTACTTTTTTTGTTTATAAAAACATAAATGTAATATTCATTCATGGTTTCATATCTAGAGGAAACCGCTGTTCTTGTGGAAACTGAATTTCAAAAATTTGACACGATCAAAATACTTACGAAATACTAGGAGTGAGAGAAAGTAAAAATTAATATTCATTTAGATTTGAAATGTTCTAATTTACTATATTATGTAAATAAGTACAAATATCGATTAATAGAATCGATTTTCTCAACAATAATATTTACTACTCTACTTCTACAAAAAAAAGACTAAAACGGAAATGGCCACAATACTTGCTACACTCATCACTGATGAATCAACGCAAGATTTTACTCAGTAGAATATTTCATGTCATCCAAATTGATACAAATTCACTCCAGCAGAACCTTTTTTTTTTTTCGTTTTTAAGGTGCACAACATCTAACGTCATTAGCACCTGATATTTATCTTTAATTGACAGTAGTACACTGGCTAAACATATCCAATCATTGCCCTAGTCATAACTAAATTGCCTACCATATGTCTATGCTACTTGTGTACTAATTTAAGAAGGACGATACAGATCATTTCTTGAATCTTTTGCTTGCCTAAACCTAAAATAAAAATCTAACTATTTACATTACATTCGTATGGATAATTTCAACTCACTAATAACTGAAAAGTCCCAATATGTATTCACTCATACATATAACACATTCACCCTAATAAATACAAGCAACCCAATAAATACATTCACGCTTATAAAACAATCATCCTAATAAATACACACATCCCAATAAATACGGTCATACCAATAAATACTTTCACGACTAAACAAGCATACTTCTCTTGCGCACCATTAAAATATTGTGGTGAATTACTCGATATTCTTCCACTTGAAAAATAAAATAAAACCTATTTACAGCACATTCATACGATTATTCACACGCATGCCGCGTTGCCAATCACGACACATACCCAATCCACTAGAAAAACAGTGGCTCCCAGGTTCAGTAAAACTATTACTGAATGTGATACCTACACGCGTCATGCATAACATATATTATTTACAGACATAAACATTAAAAAAAAAAAAATAATAATAATAATAATAAAAAGAGAATTCATTAATGAAATAAATAAAAATGATTTTTTTCTTTTTAAAGAATTAATGGTCTAGATATTAGCAAAGTAAGAAAATTGAGTAGTAACAGCAAGTTAAATGTTTAAAAGAAGTTGTAAACGAATCGTTAATTAAAACGAGTAATGAGGTGGACTAAAAAAAAAAATATAATTATTTACAAAAACAATAATATAATAATAATAATAATAATAATAATAAAAACAATAATATAAATGTCCATACCTTAATAGGAAATCTGGTTATTTAATTTCATGATCTCATTAACAATAACATTTATGTAAAAATTATGCGGAATATTACGTTTAATGGTTTTATTTAATATCTTTGTCGTGTCTTAATAAAAATAAAAAGTTAATATTTTCCATAAAAATGAAATAAATGCTTATCTATAAAAGTATAAAAACAATTTTGTAGTTGTGATAATAAGCCGAAAATAAAAAACAAGGCGAAAGGATTTCAACATAGAGGTCATTATAGTTCAGAAATGGTTGGTAATATTCACAAACATGGTCTACGTGCTTTCAACGCTAGGAAATGTTTATTATGGTTATAGTGGAGTAAGGTTATAAGTGTAAAGAGACCATCTTTCTCTATTTAACTCGACCTTTTTGTAGTATGGCGCATATATATATATATATATTTTTTTTTTTTTCTTAACAAGCCTGTTTTTAGTGCTTACTTTACAAGTGGTTTGAACATTTCATAAATATCACGCATAGTAGTTGTACATTGACTTTATTAGTGTGCGCATTTTTACCAGTAGCAAAACATTCATGTCGAGTTACTTCAGATGAAAATCAATTTATATTCATGTAACTAATTTTTTTATTAATTTTATTTAGATTATAATATATAGTTATGAATCAATTATTATTTAAACATGTATATGTGCCGCATGATCATTTAATATTTTTATTGTATGTAGATTTTAATTTTATTGAAAAATTCACAAATATTATATCTCTCAAAATTGCTATTTTATTCTGATAATTAAGTTACGATTTTGTTGAATATATGGTTGTCTACTGGACAAACTAACAAAATAAACGGATAAAATCGTTGAAGACGTTTTTCATTGGGCAAGATTTATTATTATATCTTACTCCATTCTTGGTATGAATCAATGCTGAATTGTTGCTAGCCACCTATTTTCTGGTTACATTGGCTTTACCTGGTCAGAAACCTTATTAATTTCTTTTACTCCTATTAAGAGGAAGTATTTGTAATCGTGTCAAATTTTCTATATAGATTTTTCACCGGAAATTTTCGTTTTGAGGTCCCCCTGAGTCCAAAAAAAGAGGTCTGTTTGTGTGTGAATGTGTATGGAATGTATGTAAACAGCATAGCTCAAAAAATGAAAAGAAAAAAAGTCGTAGAAACTTCAAACTTGATATTCCGTTTAGGTATGATAATAGGATCTGACAGTAATTTGTCTGTCAAAATTCCTCAACCGGAATTACTGAATGTGTTTTTTTTTTGGCAATTTTCTCAAAAATAGTTTCAACGATTTTCTTTAAAATTATATTGTCAACTACACATACAAAGAGTTACAACTTTTATTTGAAACTTATCTTCGAAAATATTCATATAAGGGCAATTTTGTGGGATGGGAGGGTTTAGGTATTATTTCCTCTACAATGCTATTTCAATTTGTTACACAATTCTACCATCTACATTCAATTAATTAGAATTAAATATGTTGTTGAAATTACGAGTTTGAAGAAAACTCGGATGACCGGAAGTACGTTTTTACAGAAAAGTATTATTCTGTTTTCTGCTATTTTCTCTAAAACAGCTCTATCCATTTTATATATAACATATATTTTATTTTATTTTTTTAATTTAAGGCGCGTCAACATCTATGGTCATTAGCGCCCGGAGCCTTCTCAGTGCACTGCCGGCCTCCGGACAGTGTTCTCGTCGCTACAGACAACACTGTCCATCACCGAACAGTGAGCTGTAGAGGCTCCTAGGAAGAAAAAATCTAAGGGGTAAGCAGTGGACTCGAACCCGGGACCTCCGCGTAGGAGTCCAACACGCTAACCACTGAGCTAATCCCTTCCCTTTATAACATATATCATATATCGATGATCACAAAAAAAAAGCCGGCTATTACCGAAAATATCTCTGATGCTTTCCAGCTCTGCGGAACCAACCACAACAATAATTAGGTATCGTGCTCAGTATATAGCTAAGTTATTCATGTATTTCTTTTTGCAACAGTTAACTATAATTAATTCAATAAAATCTTTTTAAAAATGTGACAACACCCTCAGCTTCTTCTTAGTACAGCGGAAGATGGCCTTATTAAGCCGAAATGTCCAGTTTTAGGTATGGGTTTAGCGGGGATTTTTGAATTGTAAGCACTGGTTACGGATTATTTCGTATATAATAATAATGATAATATTTGCGATTGTTTTTGATTTTTGTTTGTTAATGGGCGATATTCTGAATTATAAGTGCCGGTGTCAGATTGTTTTACATATAACATAAGTATTATTTTCATTTTTATGGGTGAAAAGATTAATGTTTTTTTTGAATATGTATGTTGTGTATTTGTGATGGAAGGGTGTGAATCCTGAGTTGTAAGTACCGGCTTTGAATTGTATTCTAGATAAAGATTAAAGTATGGAAATATGATTTTTAATCATATGATATTAGTTAATAGCTAATATACTTTAAAGGGATATGTAAGCTTATAGCTTGCATGGAATGAATTTATATTATATAAATATAAATTTGTATGTAAGAACCAGGAACAATAGTCACTAATTTGTTTTTAATATTCCTTGATTGATTCTTAAAAAAAAAAATGCTATTCATCAAGGTAGTCTTTCTTTGAAGAAATGAAAGTAAAATGATTTTAAATTTTCATAGAATAAACACACAAACACACACAAAAAAGAAGCGAATTTCACTT
This sequence comes from Triatoma infestans, assembly GCA_011037195.1. NCBI lineage: Eukaryota > Metazoa > Arthropoda > Insecta > Hemiptera > Reduviidae > Triatoma > Triatoma infestans. Next base: position 35,602 of record JAAEAF010006559.1, on the reverse strand, counting down.
AATAATTATAATAAATTTAATGTAGCCGATGTAAGTTATACCTGCTGAGCGGGCAGATACTAAACTGTAGCGGCGGCACGAATATGTTCCAGTTGAAATAAAATTTAAAACAAGGAACTCGGTAGTGGTTGCTGATGTAGAAATCAGAGAATTACAGTGCTGAGGTTTGCTCTATACAACCAACAATCTCTTCACAGAATATATATATATATATATTTCTTTATGCTAATAATAATGCAGGTGGGCTTTATTTATTTTTATTTTTCTACCATTGTGATTTTTATTGTTATAATGTGCAACAAAGTGCATACTACTTGTCCAGTCTCAATTGTTTAAAATATCATTATTATACTTACCAACTCCTGAGAAAATAGGAAAAAATGTATTGTTCATTGATTTCCATTTGTAGGGCTATACATTTTTTTTTCTTTTTATTTAACCGCCGTTGACTCCTTATCTCAAAACTATTCACAAATACATTTTGAATGGCCCATTTGCTAAAAGATTATGAACTTCCAGGAACATACAAGTGAAGGAATTAGTTTTATACATAAAAATCTGATGTGAAACATTCACACAACTTTCTCTTACTCCAGTTCTCAAAAATATAATTGACAAATTTTATAGTTTGTGTACCAAATTTAACGAAATTCGTCGAAAACTGAAAAACTATTCAGTAAAAGCGCACTTCTGGTTTACTAATTTTCTTGAAACTCGGAATTTTAGCAATCTAGTTATTTCTAAATAATTTTTTTTGGATGATAGAATTGTCTAATATTAGATCATAATGATAATAGTCTAATACAGATCTTTGTATGTTTAGTTTATATAAGAAGTTTCAAGAAAATCATGGGAGCCATTTTTGAGAAAATCGCAAAAAAAGTGAAAAAAAATCATTTAGTAAATTGGTAAAATAAACGCACTTTCGGTTATCCGATTTTTTCAAACTCGAAATTTCAACAACATATTCAATTCTAATTAACATTATGCAGATGAGAGAATTGTCTAATAAACGGAAATAGCACTTTAGATGAAAACCTAACCCCACCCTTCCACCAAAAGTGCCCTTAAGGCCGCGTTCTCACGAGTCAAGTTTAGTTGAACGATTTTAGTTGATCAACAAAAGTTGAATGCGACTTGAATCAGTGTTGGTTCATACATTTCAACTGAAATCGATCAAGCGTTGCAATAACGACACGGCGCACTCTATGAATTGAAAGTAAACTGAGAGGCCAATTGGGCGATTCGGAGGTTCACACGTTTCAATACTTGAAACATGGCGGGTTCAACTTGAAAGATGCGTCATACTTGAACGATAAAGTTTGAACCGGTCAAACTTTTCTTGATCCACTAAAAAGTTGATCAACTTAAGGTTCTCACTAGGTTTTTCATTCAACTTCTGTTGATCAACTAAAATCGGTCAACTAAACTTGACACGTGAGAACGCGCCTTAAATGAATTTTCCCGGAGAAATGTTTCAAATAAAAGTGGTAGCTCTTTGTATATGTAGTTGATATAACAAGTTTAAAGAAAATCGTCGTAGCCATTTTTGAGAAAATCACAGAAATGTAAAAAAAAACAACTAGTAAAGTGGTAGTTGTGGTTGAGGAATTTTGACAGATAGCGTACTGTCGGATCCCATGGTAATACCTAAACGGAATATCAAGTTTCAACTTTCTACGGTTTTTCGTTTTTGAGCTATGCTGTTCACATATATAGACATACACACATACACACACACACACACACACACACACACACACACAGACCATTTGCTAAAAACCACTTTTTTGGACTCAGGGGACCTTCACACGGTTATTTCCGGTGAAAACTCGATATCGAAAATTTGACACGATTACAATACTTGCTCTCACTAAGTAAGAAAGAGAAAGTAATAAATAGAAATATATTTGATTGCATCACTTCGTGTTTAAGAATAAAACAAATTTGGTTTGAAATTCATGACTAAATACATCGACTTTCTATTACTCCAATTTATAAAACTTAATTATAAAATTTCAGCTTTGTAATGTTTAGTTAGACTGGCTTTACAAAAAGAAAATAAAAAACAAAATCTGGTGTGAAACACACATACAACTTTCTCTTACTCGAATTTCAAAATTGTAATTGACAAATTTGATAGTTAGTGTGCCAAATTTAATGAAATTCGCACGGAGGTCGTCGAAATTCGTGAAAACTGTCTAGTAAAAGCGCACTTCCAGTTTACTAATTTTCTTAAAACTTGGAATTTTGGCCATCTATTTATTTCTAATTAATTATGTTTTGATGACAGTATTGTATTATCAACTGTGGTAGTACTTTAGAGAAAAATATAACCCCACCCTCCCCCAAAAGTGCCCTTAAATACATTTTACCAGAGAAATGTTTTAAATAAAAGTGTTGTAGTTCTTTGTATGTTCAGTTGATATAACAAATTTCAAGAAAGTCGTCGGAGCCATTTTTGAGAAAATTCCTCCAAAATAATGAAAAAAAAATAAAATTCAGTAAAGTGGTACTTCCGGTCGAGGTATTTTGACAGATGACCTACTGTCGTTTTCCATCGTGAACCGTCAACGGAATATCAAGTTTGAACTTCCTACGATTTTTCGTTTTTGAGCTATCCTGTTATATCACACACACACACACACACACACACACACACACACACACACACACACACACAAACACAGACTCTTTTCTATGAGTCATTTGATAATTTAAGAAATTAAATTGTTAAATTATTTGAATTAAATGAATGAATTACATTTTACTTGAATCCCGACATCTTCTCCCCTCCTGAGCAGGCCTCTCAGTATCCACGACTCTAAAGTCTTGTTTTCTCCTCTATGATTTTCTGGCTCTTCTTTCCGCAATTTATCTGCATGTTTTTTTTTTTTATCGAGCCGTCCTCTTAATAACTTTTCCTTCCGAATAGCCTCTACTCTATGAACTTTTTTAACCCAAACACTTTGACCTTCCGTGAAGTGCCTTTCCGCTGATTTCCAATCATGATATAGTTTTTGTTTGGCCAATGCATCAGCAATAACTCCTTCCCGAACTGGTTTTAGAAGAGTGAGTCACGTTCGCAATGGTTTTCCTATTAGAGCTTCTGCTAGCGAATACCCTGTAGTCCTGTAGCACCGATATCCTATATTGTAATACCAACACAACTATATTATCTGCCATATGATAATTAAGAAATTAAATTTATTTTATTTTAATGAATGAATTATATTTTGCTTGAGTCCCGGAACAGAACTGGCAATCATCACTCATCATTCGGTCACTCAATTTTCTATTACTTTACTCGATACATCGACTAAAATATAAATTGTTAGTAAAAGTGACAATTTGTGTGTTCACATAGCATTTTACTAACATTAAACATGGCAAATGCTATATACTCGTGTTTATAATAATTACAATAATTTTTAATGTTGATTTCAATTTTCCATCTTAATAGCAGCGGCTCACACTAACTGGAGATTTGATCACTTCTTCTTTTATTTGAAATAATTATTTTTCGAGAACTTTTTTATTTCAGAGATTCCCTGGAAGGAGCTGTGATATGTCGTACTCTAAAAGTGCTATTGTACGTGAAAATTCTAAACATTTTGGTTAATTTAATCTCTTATTGTTTATTATATCGATTTATTCACGGTGTGGACTGGAATTTTTTCACTGTTTTTACCAATATTATGTAAATCTATTTAAAAGAACGTGAAAGACTAGATATATGCGATTTTTAGTAAGTAAGGAGATTTTTTTTGTTTGTTGCTTCTCTCTGTTATTTTTGAAAGAAATGATAAAAATGATTATGACGTAAGATTACTGTAATAAGATGGACATTTTGCAATGAAATGTTATTTAGATACGAAATATTTTCAAAAGAATTTTCGTATAAATACAATATCACTTGTTTGGTATTTTTATTATTAGATTATGCCTGTGTAATCATTTCTTGACAATATAATTCGCTTTTGTTTGCCAATTTATTCGACTTTAACAAACACTTGCTACAGTATTTGTTGAATAAATCAGAGTATTACGGTGATAAAAAAAAAAAAAAAAAAGGAAGAGAATAGTGAACATAGTAAGGGTTAGAACTTTGAAAATATTATTCGTGGATGAAGATCCCAACTGTATTGCATAGTTGATGAAGTGGGAGGGGTGAATATGTACGAAAGAAACCCGTCCTCGGTATGCTAGAATGGGCGGGTGTAAAACCAATTTAAATGTAAGAGAATGGGACAATGAATAGTTGATGAAGGACTGGAAAACAGAGAGGTACACCCAGTGTAAAAGAAGGGGAACATCCACCCTGGTCAGATAGTAGAAATTAGAAAAGAAATGTTTATCTGTAAACATATTCCAGGTCCTCAATTCAAACTTGAAGAGGTATAAAATATAATTTCTAATCTTGTATAATGTAATTGAAGACTTGAGATTGTTGTTAAGATTTCCCACTTATTACTTCCTCCTCTGTGACTTCCCCCCCTATTTCATCGTGCCTAGTACCCTCATACTTGAGATCGATTTACACTTACTAATTCGATTGCACCAATGAAATTTGGAATATACTGGCTTAAAAAGTGATATATCATCTAATTTAGCTTCCATTTCTCTTGCCTCTTCTTTAAAGAAAGTAATATAATGTTATAGCATAGGGTTCAACTCATCAGTTCAATTCATACTTTTATATTACATATAACCAATCTGTCTGTATGAATGAATAAATTAGCTTTAAAGTTAATGATTAAAGTACTACTTAAATTTAATGTATGATTCTACCAATTTTATATATATATCAATATAGATTAAAAGCAACAAATTTGACGGAAATTGGCTAACCGGACGTGTGAGAGAACTTTTAAGTTTTTTGGAATTACGTGTCGCAAAAATCACAACGATTTCCTTTAAACTTAAAATGCTAACTGCACAGATCCAAAACTATCGTCTTTGCTATCGCCTACAGAGATAAGGGTAAAAGCTGTGTACGATTCGAACCTCGACTGCGTCAATACTAGCTTGTATATATATTCTTCATGGTCTAGATTTTCGATCGATTGTATGATTTCGATCGCTTGTTTTAGGCATCCGGTAAACGATTAAACTTTTTGCCAAATATGTTGGTCAAATCTCCCATGTTTGACAAACAACAGCCGCACATGTTCAATCAAGTTTTGTCAAACTTCTGTTCAGTTGTTTGACTTTTTTCACTTGTGCATATCGTGTGGTCATTTATTTCAGATTTTTTTATTTTTTTTATTTAAATGACTTCGAATAAAGGCAGAGCATTTCTCGCGTTAACTCTGGCACTTTATATTAAGAAAAAAAAAAGTTAAGACGTTGGTCAAAGGAATGGTATAAACTGAGACATAAATATGCTCGTGAGAATTTGCTGAAAGAAATATTAGTAACAGAACCAGAGGACTACGCCAACTTTCTCCGAATGGATAGCGAAACCTTCAATAGCTTGTTGGAATTACTTCGTTCGAGAATCGAAAAGAAGGTTATGTGTTAAAAAAGGACACTATATTCTTTTGATTTCAATTACCATAATGCCGGAAAGTCTCTGTACAGAGAAATAAATTGGAGAACAAAATCCTTATCATTTGTCCCTAGTTCGGACATGTTCACCGGATGAAAACAAAACAAATATTAAAGATCAGAGACATTTTCCGTGGTAGCCTGATTCATTTTGTGGTCATCGAACGGTTTCGGGCGTTCGCCCATCTTCAGGATGCGTTTTTCAGACAGTGTGACAACACAGACTTGCATAGAGCAAACTCAGTTTACACACTCAGTGTATAAATGTTGTATCAATGTACATGTATGAACCGAATTTGCTCTGTGCAAGTCTGTGTTAACACACTGTCTGACAAACGCATCCTGAAGATGGGCGAATGCCCGAAACCGGTTGATGACCACAAAATGAAGCAGGCTACCACGGAAAATGTCTCTGATGCTTTCCAGCTTTGCGGAACCAATCACCACAACAAATACTGAAGATGTTTGACAAAAACAACCTCACACCTTCAAACATGTTTACCAAACATTTCATCAATCAATTCTTCCATCAAACATGTCAAACATTTTTTTTTGTTTGACAAACACATCAAACAAAGCAGCCACACGATAAAACTTTCGTGTTTGACAAACATATTTGACAAAAAGTTTGATCGTTTACCGGGTCCTTTACAGTGAAATTAAAACTTTATAATTGCTTTATAGGCATTCTAATCCCATCAATTGTGATTTTCCTCTCCACGTTTCTTAACTATTTTACCAGAATCGTCATATAACTAAGAATATTTCAACTTTTTTTACCAGAATCAGTGATCTGTTTAGTCTAAGTATCATTGGGTTCAATTAATCAACCAATTTAAATTTATTCCCTTAAATATGAATGGAATTTATAAGTGAAGAATTGGCTACTCGATCTCCCGGAATGGTCATTCTAACTGTCTCTTAAATAATGAAATAATATAAAAAAATCAAAACAAAAAAATAATAAATAAGCAAAGAATAAAGAATAAGATCAAATGATGTAAAAAGAGATAATAGATACTGAACTATCTTGAAAAATGGTTTGTTAGAAATAATAATAATAATAATAATCAAATCAAAATAAAAAAGAAAAGAAATGCATAACGTAACAGATGCTAAATCACATACAAGAGTAATTTCCATAGAATAACAAATTTCTATTGATAATGGATGTAAAAGCGTGAAACAAGGATCCAATAAGTGAGACAGCAGTATCTTCCTTCAAAATAAATTTATGTATTCCAAAAAAAAAAATTACATTATATAATCTCTGAAATTAAACCTAACGCTATTAAAAGTCATTTTATAATTAATAGAAGATTTGTTTTTACCACCTTTGAGATCTGTAATTTTAATGTATTTACGTCATTTACGATTAAAATATTTGCTATTTAGTTATATGACGTCAGGCTAGTTTTAGAAAATAGTTTGTTATTTGTTTCCCAACGAATTGTCCTGCTTGGAAAGGTGCACCTGAGGCCCACCCAATGATCCTATATTTATTACCAACCTCCCTTCTCTATTTGAAACCCCTAAAATTGCTTCCCCCTCTTTAATGCGGCTACTTTTCCTACTTTGCCCTTTGTATCTCACAAAAATTCTTATTATGTTGTCCTATACTATGATATTTTGGCTATTCAGCAGATATTTTCAATATTTTGTATTAGAAAAGCGGTGCGAAATACACACACGAATTTCACTTAATCTAATTAATATAATACAATTTAATAGGAATTTTCTTTTAAAATTTGCAATGTTACAATGTTTAGTTGGGCTGGCCCATAGCGCACTATGTCAAAATAATGAAAGCTTGTGCAAATTTAATTTTAAACTAATAATAGACCTTTAATGCCTCTTTAAAATCAATTGAATCAGAAAAATGTTCCATATAACTGAGATACGTTTTTATCTATCCAGTAAACATATCAAATTTAAAGAAAATCATTGAAACCATTTTCGAGAAAAATAAAAAACAACTAAAAAACCGAATGTATGAAATCGCACTATTAGTTAACCGATTTGCTGCAAATTTAGAATTCTCTTGATGCTTCTAATATATAATAATATTAAGCAGATGGTAAAACCATATCTTATGCTCAAGTAGTATATTAAAAGGAAGAATAACGCTATTGTTCCCTTTGAACCCACCCCCCAAAATTCAATTTAGCTTAAAAATAAAATAAACAAATACAATTAAAATTAATAGATACAAATAAAAGTAATAGATATTTACGCGTGTAAATAGCATACGATGTTTCAAAAAAAAAAATCGTTGGAGCGTTTCTGAGAAAATTACGAAAAATTAAAAAAGAAAAAAAATCAGTAATTTCGCATTTTCCTTTAATGGATTTTGTCCGAAATTTTCGTATCGGATTCGATCGTAGTGCCATATACGTGATATCAAGTTTGAGCTTCCTGCGACTTCTTGTTTTTGTGATATTCTGTTAACTCACACTACACACCATCAGACCGTTCGCTAAATATATTTTTCTTTTATTTTGTATCCAGTGGACTCCAAAAACCTTGTATTTTCGGTGGAAACTCAATTTCGATAATCGGGCACTATCGTAATACTTCTTCCTCTTACTAGGAATAAGAGAAGGAAAAAAACTATATATATATATAGGTATATAAACACCCAAAAAAAAAATAAATCGATTCAATTTCACTTAATCAAGGTATAATAAAGAATCAAGATATTAATCAAGATATCAATATAATATCTTGATTAATATATTCTCGCTTCGCTACTTTCACAAGTAATGAGAATAATAAAACTAAAGATTAATATCTGGTATTTTATTCATCGTAGCATGCATATATAATGGAGTTGATGAGGAGAGAAATTGGGATTGATCAATTAAACGAGATATGAAGACACTGTTAATAATATAGCTATAAGCTTACACAAACTGCACTGGACTTGTAATGATTTTTATAGAATAAAAGGTGGGAGTAGAGATATGACACGATGCGATGTATGGTTGAATCTGATAGATAGAGGTCTAGATCTCTCACTAGCTTATATACAGGTTCTCCCCACTCTAGCCTGCTTAAGTCAAGAGAGTACCAGAGAGGGTCTGCTTTCTCTCTCTTAATTCTCTCGTCTGTCTGCTCTCTCTTGCTGATGTAATTCTCTCTTGCTATTACACATATTTATAGTTTTTTTCCTGACCGCTTTCGGATTTTCATCCATCGTCAGAACAAATTCACCAGCATATTGTTTCTGTTATACTGACAAACCAATAAGTGTGAGTGTAACAGAAACAAGAAGTTGAAGTGAACTCTCTATACGAACTTGGTAAATTTACTCTGATGATGGATGAAAATCCGAAAGCGGTCAGGAAAACTATAAATATGCCTGCTGCGACGGATAAAATACCAGATGTTATCCAGCATTGCGGACCTATCCACATATTCAAATAAAGATTAATACTAATATTACAAAAAAATTGAGAAATATCAGGTTATTTTTGTCTTTTAATCCGATAGCATAATGGGAGTATTTATTTGCTCCTCAGTTGGAAAGGGTTTGTTATCTAAAAGCGCTGTGTTAGTAGGTAATCAGCGCAGTATTCTAGGCTGGGTGGCTGAACATGAAAGATGAGAGAAGTTAAATGAGAGAAATTTCTGATTTTTTTTATTTCTCCAGCTACAAACATACAATGCTATTTGAATATCCATAGCAACAATAAAACCCATAAGCCCATATTTGTATAGCCATAGCAACAATTAAACCCATAGGCCCATATTTGTATTCCCATAGGCTCAATTAAAACTTATAACAAGAAAGTAGATCATGATGGCTTTTTAGACACTGTGAAAGGATTGCCAAGAAAAAAACGGACGAAACTCTTTGCCAAGTTAAATTCCTTCCCTTTACGAAAGACCACCAGGCAGAAAAGTTGTACCATTGGAAAGTTGGCTAATCTCCTAAAGGTTCAACTATCGGCACAGGAAAGAAATGAATCTAATATGCTGGGCTGGCGACCGCTTTTATAGGTACTGCCATGGGTCAGTGAACAGAATTCGAGTTATGATTTTGTTATTATGGTTTCTAACTGTACTTCTTGGGGGAATGAAATACATACCGTTTCCTGATATATGTAGCAACAGCCTGATAAATCTTATTAAGGCTATGAGATTTGAAACTTTGCTCTAAACGCAGAAAAAATTGACTTAATTAAATTACTTTAATGAACAAAACTTGACGAAGGGAAAAGTACGAATTTTTGGAATAATCTAAACGACATTTTGATATTATTTTAACGACACTTGTGTACTATTAGAACGGCTTGTTCAGGCGAAAAAAGGAAAAGTACATTATTTTTCCGAAGGTAGTAACACCAAGCCTAAGAATGCTTATGAAATAAACTTGGCTAAAGTAAACGCAGCACTACTAGCGTTGCAGCGCAGAGATCATTGCAAAGCTGTTAAGATGGGTCTCAAAATAATGCAAATTTCGACCGACTGCATTTTTCTGCAACTTTTCATTGATAAATATGCATTGAATGACTAGTACAAACCACTTCATATATTTTATTTTTTTAAGAATAATTATTTTTTCAACAGACTTCTTCCAGATTTGTTAACAATATGAATAAAAAATATATTTAATTTCAAGCATTTGTTTAAATAAAGATTAAAAATATGTAAATTTCCTTTTATTTATGGCTGGTTAATCTATTACAGTTATAAATTTTGCAAAAGGTTTAACTGTCTGGAACTAATTACATTTTATCTTTGCATTTTTATAGCATTACAGGTGAATTATTTTTATTTTATTTTTTTTGTACAATGTAAAAGGACTTTTATATTATTCAACAGTTTAATTTATAAAATCTGCTCAACACGTTAGCTAGGAATGGACTTATAAATGGGCCTATTTTATTAAAAAAAAAATTGATTGATTTTAAACGTAAAGCATAAATCTTAGTTTTAGAATAATAATAATAATGTGATAACTCCAATTAACAATAAAATTTCAAACTTGTTATAAATAAAAACGAATAACCTTTTAAAATAAATCAAATACTTGCAACACTGGAACTCTTAAATCTCATTAAAATAACATAAACTGAAAGAATACATAATATAAATTAAATAACTTTCTATTCAGGCAGATAATGGACAATTCTTCCAAGCAACCAAACTCTTCCATAATATCAGTCGAAAAAACTGCATTATATCGAGGGGATTAAATCATCAGGCTACACCTAGAGTAAGCACTGTTTATATAATTGTAGTACCAGAATTCAATATTAAACCCAGTTATGCCAAAAAAATATTAAATTATTACATAAGTCAATGTGTTTTAATTAATTACAAGGACTTGTAAAGACAGAAGCAGAGATGTCACGTAACCAAGGGGACTGAAGAAATTGATGATGCGCCAACATTAAAGAAATAACCGATCTGACACTCACAGTCTTACGATTTTCTCTTACTCCAGTTAATAGTATCATATTATTCGACAAATAATCTTTAAACTTGCCGAATTGAGTGTACGTCCGAAATCGGTTGATGAACACAAACATTTCTATGGGCATGAAATTTAAAAGTACTAGTTGACGGGATATACAATAAACTCAATTAGTTTCTATTTACTAATTTTGACCAAATTCTTGTTGAAAATTTCTCATCAATTCACTTAGAAAAATTTTTGAACAGTATACAAATTTTTTCGGTGACGACAAAATCTTAGTTTATAGAATTGACTGACCAAATTGTTATATTTTTAACTGAACAAAAATTTGTCTTTGCTATGTTCACAATGATCAGACCAGCGAAATTGTGTTACTTGTGGGAAATTTTTGAAGAACACCAGATGAATTTAATCATGTCAATTCAAGGAAAACATTTATAATACATTTATGTTAAGGTGATGAAACTAAGATTTTTATTAATAATTAATAAGTTGACTGATAACTATAAAATGTTAAAATAGCATAAAATATTCTTAATATATTAATATAAATAAATAACTTTAATAATTAGATTAAAAATGAAGAAAAAAATCTTACCTCATTTAATCTCATTAAAGACACAAGCAAAATTTTCTGAATTCTAAATTACTTATTAAAACATGAATTTCTCAAAAAAGTTGTTAAACAAATTTAAGGAAAGAATTTGTGAAATGGCTTTTTAAAACCCTCTTATTTTATACCCTGTAAAGTATCGAAAAACTTCGATGATGCCCAGCTCATGGATGAGCAAATATTTACCTTTTTATTCGAAAATCAAACATATATACAGTGCAGTCTCGATTATCTGTCAAGTTCGGGACCAGACGGTTGTCGGATAAGAGAATAGACGGTTAAGAGAAAACAAGGTTAGGCCAACAATTTTTTTTTATATCATTGACAGTCGTTCTTCCAATTCCGTAGTCTAATGATATTTTTGCAGCGCTTTGACCATTCTCCAAACGTTTGACAATGGCTATTTTGTCACAAAGAGTCAAGACAACTCTCTTGCGTTTTTGTCCACGATTTTCTGACATTTCAGATTTTTGGAACGTATTCATAACGAAACTTATTAGAAGAAAGTTGAAATAATTTTAGGAATCGACTGATTAATTTGAAAACTAGTTCAATAATGAGAATATCTCAGGTCAAAGGCTTATTATTTAAAGGCCGCGAGCGGGTCTTGTATCAGTGTAGAGGAGGAAGGGGAACCATATTTTGAACGAAATTCATTTGGTTGGAAAATACCCAGTCACCTGAAATAAATCTTATGATACAATAAAATTTCTGTACTTTCCAACCTCGATAATTGGATTAGACGCGTTTGTTCCGCCCAATTTTAGATTTTGGAAAATCCAGAAATTATATTGCGCCCGCGCCGTGTACAATAAAGAGTACACAATGTGTGGGCACAAACACCGTGTCGGATAATTGGAGGTGACGGATAATCGAGACTGCAACTGTATATCTTATATACATACAGGGTTTCCACCAGAACAATGCAAGCTTAGAACCTCTGGATGGAATAGTTCGATTTTGCGTGGTGTCTGTATTCAATTGAAATGGCGATTTTAATATTTGGTGAATCTCTGCCGCCGATTTTGAAATCAAAGCTACTTCTAAACCCAGACCTAGATGTTTATTGAGTTTTTGAAGCTTGTCTAGTTTTATGAAATTAATCAGCAAGAAATAGTGAAATCAAACAGGACCTGGCATGAACCGACTGTTCAATAAGGCCTTCTTTCTGTAGCCTAAAAGTAGTCTACCTTAGCAGTCTACTGACTAAAATAGGTATTGGAATATTATATGCAAATTTGTTTTTGATCTTAAATATGATGGTATATAACAAAATAAATGGTATGATGGTATTAAATAAAATAAAACAATAAAAAAAACTGAATTAAATAGAATTTTAGAATTAAATTTCTATGATTTATTAAAAGCGTATGCTTTTTATTTTTTTTAATTATTTTTATTTAGTTTAGTGTATTTTAGTTATATGTTTATTTATATTTACTATGTATTATGTCTAGAGTTGCATGCATACACTTTTTCGAGCAGAAAAACTGGACGAGGTTATAAAAAAGTTTAAAATAGTTTATTTTGCATCGAGTGCAGCAATTGATGAACTTGAGAAAGGTGTCCGCCTTTGAAGATACTAAAATGAAAATTAAAAAAAATTCTAAGGTAGTTAGCTTGATCCAAGTGGGGGGAACTTCCTTGAAAAGAATCTATCCAATTTACTAACAAACAAAAAAAATTAAGTTAAAACAAGTTTATAAATAAAAACAAAAATATATACACCTTAGCAGTTTCTATCCAATTACATTCTATGTGTACAATCACTGTCTGTGTACTATAAGAGGAGCATGTAATATCAGATACGAGGTGGCAAAGTTATGGTATATAAGGGGCATAGGCCACATCTGCAAAGTACGACCCTCTTATTTGCAATGGTGGTCCTCAAGGGTGCACTTCAACCTCACAACCCTTATCATTTCTTCCCCTCCATATCATGCAATATCAACATCCCCGCCATACACAAACTTACTACCAACCTGCATATATCAGGCACAAATAATATAAATGTAACAAATTATTTTCAAAAATATTGATCATATAATTTGTATAAAATCATTTTAAAAAAATATTATTTATAAAAAAAAAAATAATAATAAAATTAAAATGCGATAAACTCTACTATCGAACATTTTCAATCCATATACTTTAGTTAACCTAAAACCAAAAAGTTGGGGTATATTTGAATTTTAATTCACAACATATACATATATATTTCTTTAATCTCGATAAGAAATATGTGATATTTATTTTTTATCTTGTTTAATAAATATTTAGCCATTTGTCTTTATTTGCGATTGAATTGTGATTATTAATGAAATACTTCGCCGGCTTGAAGAAACATTCACACATTTTGTTCAAATCTCAGATTTTTTTCTCCCTTTTTTTTAAGAAGTGACCGCCAGAGAATGTTGTCTCGTTGCAGATCACACTATCCATCGCCGGCCAGTGTGCTATAGAGCGGCTTCTAGGAAGAGAAAATCTCAAGGCAGTCCTGCCGGACTCGAACCTGAGAACTCCGTATTATTAGACCAGTAGGGAAGGGTGGGGCTTGTTATTACAGGGGCACGTTGTTACAGTGTAATTTTTAAAAAATCGACTGAGAGAAGCACTTCCTAAGTGGTCAAAGTTGAGAGATATGCGAGTGCTGTTTGTTGTAACCAGTTCCCGCTAAGATTCTGTTGCATATGGCGGCATTGTGTGAATTTCCTCGAAATATCTTAGCTACATTTTATTATTGAAACCGAAAGCTGTGATCTGACAACTATTAAAAGTAAGGCTTTCATACTTATGCTTCATACATCCTTAACAATAATTTCAATCCAATAAGGTTGCGCTAGTATTCTTTGACCTATGAGTTTACCGATTAATTAGTGAAATAGCGTCAGTGGGGTTAGTTGTTACACTTAGTTCGAGCATGTTGTTATAGTGTAACAACTTGCCCCACTTGGCAGTTCTTACAAAAAAAAAATCTAAGTGTCTCCAAAGCTGCGGACAAGAATAAAAAAAAAGAATTTGCCATCATCAAGTTCCGGCGTAGGAGATGAGGACTGACTGTGCCTGAAATGTCTAAAACCATGATCGCATTCAAAAGCTGGAGAAAATTGGGTGGAATGCATGCAGTGCAAAAGATGAGCCCATTCAAAATGTGTTAAAAATGACCCTAGATATATTTGCCACAATTGTACCTTGGACTTAGAGATGGGTAGTGACAGTGAATAGAAAGAGAATGAATGTTCAAGCATTTTTAAGTTTGTAATAATCCATGTTTAGATCATAATCAAGCAGCTATTATTATTAAAATAATAAGACCTGATAATTTGTTTATTGAAGTTTTTTATTTGTAACAACATTACATTGTAACAACTTACCCTCCGTAAGTAACAACAAGCCCCACCGAAGGGCACGTTGTTACAGTATGCTCATTTTAATAGTATGTGAATTTTTTAAATATTACATCATTTTAAAAATCTCAAAAAAATATATACTTAGTAGAAGTAAATGAGATAACAAATTACTCAATTTGCAGCAATTTTGAGTGCAAAGTACAGCAATTAAAAAATGTTAACTGAAATTTGTAACAACTAGTCCCACCCTCACCTACGTTACCACTGAGCTAATCCCTTAGTCTCTCAGACTATATTAATTCCCATTACAAAGATCAATGTAACTAAAAATGCAGAAAAATAACTTTAAAGTAATTAACGTTTTGTTTTATTCTTGTTCCACTCTAAATATAATAAAGTTCAGATATATAAACTTTATTGAATGAATTAAATAAAGGGTTACTCGCATTTTATCATTTTAAGTACAAAAAAAAAAAACGCAGAATGGGAACAATTGGCAACACACCTCTCTGTTCACAGAACTTCCTAAACTAATTCCTGTACATGTAACCGAAATCTAATCTAGCCAGGAAAAAGAGAAAGAATCGTTCATTTTAAAAAATACTAGAAGATTTTTCTTATTTATTTATGATAGTCAGCTTCAATTTTATGATTTCAAGCATTTTCGTATATTGGATGGGTAATTAAAGTTAGGGGAGAATCGCTATATCTTAATAAATACACGTTTCACAATGCAATCAAATTGTGTTCGATGTGTAATTTAGATGATAGAGTAGAAAAAGCGTTTATCACTTCATAGCGATATGTCTCATATTAAGAGAATTCAGAATAAAATATTTTAAGTAAAAGTATTTAAATGAACAGAAGTTTGAGGAGTACTTAAATGGAAATGTTGGAAAGTCTGGTGAATTACTGTAAAGCAGCATGGGCACACAGATATCTGCTTATAAAATAGTTTAATTATTGATTTAATTTATCTATTAGTATTATATAATTTGCATTCTTATGGTATTTGTTTCCTTTTATGTTTATGTTTTAAAGTGAATTTTATTTTATCTTCTATGTATTTTAGAAAATGATTTTATTTTTCTCTTATTTAGTTGTTAGGTTTATGAAATCATGTTTATGTTTATGTTGTACCCAGTGAAATTATTGTATGTTCTTGAAATTCCTTTTAGATTATTTCATCTTTCTATGGAAGTGTGTAAAGTAGAGACAACCCCTCCAGACGGTCTCAGGACCATGAGTAATTTTCTGTCACTATAAATAATTAAAATAACAAAACAAATTTGTATTCTTGTAAATCAATAAAGACCTTTTATTATTATCATAGGACCTTGGGGGGGGTAGTGACTGGACTCACCTGGGGGTGTCTAGTCATTTGTTTAACATAGGGAGGATGTCTAGTCCCACTTGTCAGAATTGCGATGATGGAGTCAGGGAAACGGTGTATCACTATTTATGTCAGGCCCCCGTTTCGCTGGTACTAGGTTTAGCGTATTTGGGAAGGCACCACTCTCGCAGGATTGCTTGGGCGAGTAGGAGTTAAAGGATATCCTAGGATATTGTAGACTGACCCGTAGGTTACTGGGGGAGACTATTTAAGGGGACAATATGGGGGGCATCGGGGATATAAAAGTCATAGGCTTAGGTCCCATGCCGTCGGGCACCAGGTTTAATAGTAATAATAATTATTATTATAATCATTACTCGTATATCTTCAGGATGTATCTTGGATAAACCATATGATGTCACAAACTGCATCATCCAGGCCAGGAAGGAAGTTTGGAAGAGGAATTAAAAATCAAGTGCTGAACGTTTGTCATCATAAACGATCGAGGGGGAAGTATATTAAGCTCAATATGATTATCGGGCAGACAATCTGCTCTATATTGTTAATGACGGAATGCCGGGAGAAAGATCCAGGATTCGCCAATGGAAATAAAGAAAGGAGGGGATTGACAATTTTGAAGTGGAAATGTTGATGACCGGAAGGCAGAATCTTTAGTTCTTCTATAAAATGGTTCCATTGTTTTTCTTTAAATTAGGAAATGCTTACTGCACGTATACCGGTTTTATTAGAAAAATGATTTGATTTTTGCAATGTTTTGGGTAGTCTGGGGTCCTTTGAAAGTGAGATTGATTGCTAAACTCCTACTCATCTCATTTAGAATCCCAAGAAATCTCTTAGGAAGATAAGTCTTTGAAAGAAAACCCATTCAGGTTAAAACGGTAGTTCTATATGAATTGCCAGTTATAAGAAAATAGTGATCGAAGATCTTTAAGAATTATGTATTTTAGAAATTTGTTAAGAAATTAAACGCGTCTATAAAATACTAAACGATTTGCTGATCGAAATCTACTGGAAGAAAATTTTCAAAACCATAAATCACAATAATTTCTTTTTATTTTGAACCACAAAATTGTTTACCTGCCATAAAAATAAAAAAAATAGCAGTTTTTTTATATATAATGAAAATTGCTAAAAAATGACACGATTTTAGGAAGGACTCCAGCTGAGAGAAAGTGAATTGTTAAAAAATAAACCTTTACATTGAGGTTGTCTGTACATAGTTTCAGGAAAAAAAATTCACTTCTGTCAAAGGGTTTGTAGTTTAGACATGAAAGGCGTAATGTTATATTTTTTTATTTATTTTTTTTTATCCCATAGTGTTCCCTTTTATTACCTGAACTTTGTCTCCAAGGCTATGGCAAGTATCTATCGTAAATGGCCAACTTTCTCCCCATTTTTTCCACTAACAACACGAGTATGTTGTATTGTGCACTTGGCGAGACATGACCTCACTCTATATTTTAACGTACTAACCTGTCCTTACCCCTTCTTTGATACTAGTACAAGCAATATAATTTTTTTAAGTTTAATATAATATGTAATTATGTCAGTTTGCAATAAAAAGAAATCTAGTGCATAACAAACACGTGATATATCTTATACTAATTTTTGCAATTTTAATCTTGGACAACTTTAAGATGAAATTACTAATTAAGTAACGAAGCCAAAAGCCTCATTTCCTAAATTAAAGGCAGTCCTCTATTTTGACATCCAGGTTGACGGCATTATTTTGTATTATTACTATTATTACTTTTACTGGGGTACGAAAAAGTATTACGATCGTGCCGAAATTTTCGATATCTATTTTTCACCAGAAATATACGTTTTTGAAGTCCCCTGAGGCGGAAAAAAAATGTTTTTTTTTTTTTAAATTAGTGTGTTTTCACGCACTCAAAATGTAGAGTAGAAGAAAGTTTGGATATTTAGTTTAAGCGCTCTCTGGGGATTTTACAATAATGTTTTTATCAAAATCGGTCAACCAGATTTTTCAGTTTTTTTTTACGATTTCCTCAAAAACGGCTCCAACGTATTTTCTTAAAAAAACTTTGTTGGAGCCGTTCTTACACTACACACGAATATGTTCGGGACAATCTTTTTCGAGAAAATTCATTTAAGATGGGTTTAGAGGGGTGTTATGGTTTCGGTTATGTCTAAGTACCATTTCCGTGAGAGAAAGTCAAGTGAGTATTAACACCAGATTTTGACAGTTATTTATTAATATTTTTTGTTTTTTTGCTAATCACTACGATGGACACTGGTGCCTATAGTCATTTAATCTTTCTCATTCTATGGCCACTCGAGCTGGGATGGCACATGCTAAACGGTGTGGCTTTCACACACAACACCTGCTCAGAAAGGCAGGGTGGAGCAATAGGTATTCGAGGATCTACTCACACATCCCCTGTTATATAATCGACCTAGCCAACGAGGGTGACTGTGGATTTATTTTTGTGTCATCCTTTATTTCATTAACAACTGGGGTAGAATCTAAGGTATGAAAGTTTACTGTTTAGAATCATAAAACTCAATATAAAAAAAAATGGTGGTGATTACGAATATTATTTACAAAAAAAAAAAAATTAAATTATTAATTAATCATAATTCAATAATAATATCGCAAAGGAGGCTATTTACTCTAAAAAATTCGATGTTCAGTAATTTAAAATAATGTTCCAGCACATCCTAAAAATGATCAAAACTAAATTTAACCTAAAGCTATATGGTTGAAATAATATTATAAATTTCTTTCAACCCCTGATAAAAGAAAAACTTTCTCTAAGCATTCATGCTAACATTCTAGCCAATAAATACTTTCAGACTACTAAAAAAATATTCTCTGCTAATAAATCCTTTCTCGCCAGTTAAATACATTACAAACAATAAAACACATTAATGCTAATAAATATATTTTCACCAATAAATACATTCATGCTAATGATTCATTTTAATGATGTAGTAATAAGTTTTTACTTTTTTACTTTTAATTAAAGGATATTTAATTTTATTTCTTATGTTGTAAAAATGTTTTAAAAATTAATAAAAAATTATTATTATTATTAATAATGATTCATTCATACTACGCATTCACACAAGGGGAAAGTACTCGATATTCTTTTTCCCTTTTGACAATTATTATTATTACTTTTTGTTAATTTAAGGCGCGTCAGCATCTGAGGCCACTAGCGCTGGGGCCTTCCCAATGCAAGATTATTATTATTATTATTTTTATTGTTATTAATCATGAATGTCATCAAAATATCTTAATTTGAAGTTTAAAATAGATTTGTTGTTTTAGCTAGAATTGTATTAACAGGAGTAAGGGAAGGTCTTGCGAGTATTTCACATCAGATTTATTCCAGTTTATGTAATTGTTTCATTTTTTCAGCCAAGTCCTGTATTTCTTACTTTTCCCCTAACTGTATTCTGAACATTGTCGTCTGCGGTAACAGCTATGTGATGGAAGTTTTTTCCTTGAAGATATAGAGTACATCTGGTCTATTATTAGGAATGGTGTGGTTGGTCAGCTATTATTGGCTATTTTCCCAGTAAAGCTTCTCCTTTGGAGTAACTTAACATTCGCGCTGAATTATATTTATAGGAAGCCTGATGGGAGTATCTACAAAGACATTTACGATGCAAAATTTTATTATTATTTTTTTTTTATATTATTATTATAATTATTATTATTATTATTATTATTATTATTGGAGTGAATTTGTAACAGATGTTGATTAGCGCTGAGTTTTAGATATAAATCTAGAAATCTTGTGGGATTGTTAATCCCAGCACCCCAAATATTCAAGAACTTCTCCACAATACCTTATTTGTTATCTTACTAGTCAGAAAAACAAGCTGAAAATCATTGGAATGGAAGAGTATAATATCTAGTTGATTAAGAAGAAATGACTGAAATGTTAAAAAAAAAAAAAAAAAAAAAAAAATCTGGTGTGAAACACTCATACAACTTTCTCTCACTCCAGTTCTCAAATTTTAGAGTTTGTGTACCAAATTTAATGAAATTCGTCGAAAATTTAAAAAAAAAAATTGTTCAGTAAAAGCGCACTTCCGGTACTAATATTCTTGAAACTCGGAATTTTGGTCATCTATTTATTTCTTATTAATTTTGTTTGGATGATAGAAGTGTATAATCAACAATGATAGCACTTTGGAGAAAAGCATAACCCAACCCCTCCCCTAAAAGTGCCCTTAAATGAATTTTTCCAGAGAAATGTTTAAAATAAAAGTTGTAGATCATTGTATGTTTATTTAAAAGATGTTTCAAGAAAATCGTGAAAAAGTGGAAATAATCATTTAGTAAAGTGGTAAAGTAAATGCACTTTTGGTTATCCGATTTTTTCAAACTCAAAATTTCAACAATGTATTCAATTCTAATTAACATAATTCAGATGAGAGAATTGTCTAATAAACTGAAATAGTATTTTAGATGAAAACCTAACCCCACTTATCACCATAACTGCCATTAAATGAATTTTCCCAGAGAAATGTTTCAAATAAAAGTTGTAGCACTTTATATGCGTAGTTAACATGCCAAGTTTAAGGAAAATCGTCTGTAGCCACTTTTGAGAAAAACGCAAAAAAGTAAAAAAAAAAAAAAAAAAAACTTATAAAATGGTATTTCCGTTGATAAGGTACTGTCAGATCCCAGGTAATTATACCTAAATGGAATATCAAGTTTCAACTTTCTAAGGTTTTTCGGTTTGAGCTATGCTGTTCACATACAAACACACATAGACCATTTGCTAAAAATCACTTTTTTGGACTCAGGGGACCTCCAATCAGATATTTCCGGTGAAAACTCGATATTGAAAATTTGACACGGTTACAATACTTCCTCTTACTAGGAGTAAGAGAAAGTAAAAATATATAAATATGGTGAAATTTCAGTGCACCGCTATAATTGGCCACTGATGCCAGCACACAAGTATCGTTAATAACTTTTGTTTTCTTTTTCTTAAGTACTTTTGTGCTAATTAATTTAAAAAAGAGGACAATTGAGAAGTAAATTTCTGTATTAAAAAAAAACAAAAAATGATGAAGAAAATGCAAACGATTTTCTCGAACTTGCAGCAATTTACATGCTTATAATTAAAACGTTATCTCCAAACTTATAATTTCATTAAATAGTTACTTATCTTCAAGTTTATATCAATGGAAGAATCCGAACTTTATGGTTTTTTTCTTTGAGAAAAGCGTGATTTTCCAGCTCTCTCAGAACCTTCCTAAAATGGATTTGTCCGGAAAAAAATACTCAAATAAAATTGATAGACCCAATGTGTATAATTAGTATATCACGCTTAACGAATTCTGTTGGTATTTATGGAGAAATCGCAGAAAAACTGATAAAAACAAACAAAACGTCAGAATGACACGCGCCACGTTCAACCACTTTCTTCAAACTGTATCAACCAAATTTGTTTAATAATAATATATAAAATAAATAAAATGTAATAATAAAAAATAAATAATAAATAATTTGCTAAATTTGTTGTTTTATCAACCAAATTGATAATGCGTCTAGCCGGTGTGAAGGTGGGGTGCTTCTCAGTATATTCTTGGATTGGCTTACAAGATTTTCGTGCGCCCAGCCATAGAGTATGGAAACGAATTATTAATCACAGTACCCAAGACACATTTTGGCAAGCCTGATATAACTGCCTTAGCTAAGCGGTTAGCGCGTTGGACTCCTACGCGGAGGACCCCGGTTCGAATCCAGCGCTACCCATAGATTTTGTTTCTTACTAGGAGCCTTTACAGCTCACTGTTCGGTAATGGACAGTGTTGTCTGTAGGGGGAATACACTATCCTTGGATCGGCAGTGCTCTGAGAAGTCTCCGGGCGCTAATGACCATAGATGTTGAAGCGCCTTAAATTAAATAAAAGGAGGATTCAATATGAGGTACCTAAATAGACTATAACACCATTATATATATAGGTATATAAATAATTATCAGAATTCACAAAAATTATTAGCAATTAAATCTACCATAACTTTCTTAAAATGGTTAATAGAGGGATTAAAAATATCTAATTTTGAACCAAAAGCGTTTTAACATTTTGGAAGAGCGTGGAAAAAAAGCTATACTTTGCATATTGAGAATTAAAATATTGAATGGAAAAAATTAATTGTAGTATCGAATCGAATCCTGGGGACATGGCACTTTAGGTCATCTAATAATTCAGGTGTGTCTATTAAATTATGAATAATCTTAGTAAGTGTGAGTAGATAGCAGTATGTAGGGCGGTGTGTCGTTGCAGTAGCCAGTCTGTCGGAAGTGAACTAGGCGCAAAAATCTTTCCTGGACAGCTACAAGTCTATTTATTTTAAATGCCTGTCTTGGTGACCAAACTTGGGAACAATAATCAAAGATAGGCCGTACCTTTGTTTTTATTTTACAAACCATAATATGGGCCAGCTCACCAAGAGCATTACACAAAGAGATTAGAGGTAAAATATGTTATTCATAAATCTTGGTAGAGTCGCGGTTTCAGTCTTCTAGACTGAATAGCTTCCGCTATGTTGTAGTAGGACGTTGAAGATAGTGTGTGAAGTGTGAGGAAGAAGTTGTCTGTTAATTTAGTCATGTGTGTGTGAATATCTATAACGTCTAGTTCTCTGTGTATTTGTGTGTTTCTGGTGAACCAAAGGGCTCTTAAAGCAATTCGGAGTACTTTGTTTTGAAATGTCTGAAGTCGTTTCGTCAGTGTGTTGCTGGCAGTAATCCTGACTGGGCAAGCGTATGTCAACAGAGGTCTGAGAAGCGTCTTATAAAGAAGTACTGTACAGTAGTGTTTGAGTGGTGTATTTCTGTTTATAAGTGGATAAAGCTGTTTCAGTCGGCTGTATGCTTGTTGTAGTTTGCTGTTAATGTGTAGTCTCCAGGTGAGTCTGGTGTCAAGGATTACATCAAGATAGCGCACTCCCTGGTCCTTCGATTTCCAGGGTATTTCCTGGTTGTTTAGTTTTAGAACTCGCTTCGGCGGTACATATATATACTAAAATTGAAACACACCTTTGTTGAATATAATATTTTTACAGATTGTATGTCATTAAATCGTTTTGTATTTCTTCAAATAATTCCCAAACTTTTATCAGCTTTGGCAATTACATTATTTAAATGTGATGAAAAGTCCAATCTACTATCAATTCCTAAGACTTTTACGGTATCTGATCACGGCAGTACAGTGCTTCCAATCATATAATCCATTATAATTGAAGATTTATCTTTGGAGTATGTCATGACACAGCATTTATTAGGTTAAAAGAAATGCTATTTTCTTTGCACTACTCCTAAAGTTGTTGAATGGCCTGTTGCAATACAACACCATCCTCAGCCGTATTCACTCTAAAAATATATTTCAAGTCATTATTTATCGGTCATGCATATTTGTGATGTTCCTTGACCGGTTACAGGATTCTCATCCTTTCGTCATTGTAAGGCTATCGTTTGTGTAAAGGGTTGACTTCAACTTAATATTTCTATTACACACTACACTTGTTAATAGTATGTGGGTGGTTTATAAGGTTATGTTAGTAGATTGTTGCAGGGGATTTAGCTACAGGCATTACTGTCCATCACCGGACAGTGTGTTGTAGAGGGCTTCTAGGAAGAAATAGTCTAAGGGAACATGCTGGATTCGAACCGGGACCTCCCCGTTGCCTTTATTTGAAACATTTCTCTGGGAAAATTCATTTAAGGGCAGTTTTTGAGGATGGATGGGATTAGATTTTCCTCTAAAGTGCTATTTCACTTTATTTATACAATTCTGTCATCTAAATAATATTAATTATAATTAAATGTGCGGAATTTGAAATTCCGAGTTTGAAAAAATCGGATAACCGGAAGTGCGTTTTTCCGGCAATATATTTTTCAGTATTCGGGTATTTTTTTTTTTACTTTCTGGCGCTTTTCTCAAAAATGGTTCCAACGATTTTCTTCAAACTTGTTATATCATCTATACACAGAATGATCTATAACTTTTATTCAAAACATTTCTCTGGAAAAATTCATTAATTGACAAATTGATTGAATGAAAATATTTTCTAGTTTTTTGCAAATATTGTTTAATAAACTGGAAATAAAGTATATTTAAATTTTTTTTAATCACTCTTTCAAAATTAACAACCTATCAACGAGTATACATTTATTATACATTTATATATATACATACATATAATATATAAGTTTTTATTTAGCTATTAAAATCTATGTTATTACGCTAGTAGTATTGCTAAGGAGATCGTTAAACGTGTTGAGTGACAGGTCTTACTGCTTGTCTTTGTCGGTATAGTTGGCGCCATTGTGTGTAAAAATACTGCAGGGTGTCAAAAAGTTAACTATTTACCATTAATTTTCTTCTAAAGTATTTAAAATAAGTTTTATGTTAATATAATAATCATTTTAACACAATTTTCTTTTGTTTGTTTCATATTTCTTTTTAAATATAAATTATTATAAAATAATACAAAATATCATTAATGCTTATTTATTATTATTATCTTAATTATTATTATTATTATCCAACCTCGGGTGGGCAATAATATGTCGATAGTTCCTAGTAGACAAACCCTCTCTCCCTAAGGCGTTTGAGGACCTTCACCACCAGGTCATTTTGAGCTACTACCTCCAAAGGTCCCAAAGTACCAAAGGTTCCATACCTCAATTTGATTATTGCAACGCAATCGAAAATTTGGTTAAAAGAAATCCTGTTTGCGGAACGGTGGGAGGCCGTTTCCTCCTCCTACTGACATAGTCTGCACAAGGGTTCCGCTCGAATGAGTCCTACCTTGTACAGATGTTTCCTGAACCTACCATGACCCGTAAATAGTCCCGTCACCAGAAAAATCTGGCGCCTACTCAGACTAAGAGTCATTTGGGTTCTTCGTTTACACAGTCCTGGCATCATCCTTTTACTGTGTATAACACCCGGGTTCCTTCTCCAGAGCTCTTCATGCTTACTGCGACCCCACTCTCTAATCGCTGAACGAATTGCTCCGCCAGTTATTCCCAGGACCGGCTCTGGACCAATGAACGGAGTGTTGGCCCCGTTCCTGGCCAGTTGATCAGCTGTCTCATTACCCTCAAATGCATGCATGTCCAGGCACCCACAACAGCTGTACCTTGTTGTGCCTGGAGAATCTCGACAATGCCTCTCGACATTCCTTCACCAGGGATCGTTTCGGCGGTACATATAGTAAAATTGGAGCCTGCTGTTGGTGTAGCTACATGTCTGTCAAACTTGCAGTCATGGTTAGCTTCACAGCATTCATCGCGATTCCATAGAATGACCACAGTGGGTTGTCGGCAGTCTAAGATGCTCATTGGAGGACAGGACAGGGCTATTAGTGAGATGTTGCTGTGACATTCACGAACCTGGCTCAGGCATCTGCTTGGATTCCTTACTTGGTAGTGTGATTTAAGGAAACCCCTCTACGCAATGGGGCTCATGCCAGGACCTCTTTTGAAGAAAACTGAGGAAGAAACACTCATTCACCTCATGACAGATTGCTTGGGTTGTGAGGAAATTAGGTTCAGGACTTTTGGTGGTAACAGGATGTCTGTGGAAGAGCTTAGGCTTCTAAGGTTACGGATAGATTTGTTCGGCACGGGTAAGGTGAATCTCAGATGGGCAAGACATGGTTTGTTGTTCTTTTTTTGGGGGGGTAGCTCTATGGACCCCGTGAGGCTTTGGATAGCGTAGGGTTTGGTCCTTCCCAACAGACGAATAATAAATAGTGAATAATAATACTATACACTATGATGTCCAAGACATGCACATGGTTAAATCAGTTTATAGATTGTTGCAAATACAAATCTTTCTTAAATAAAAAAAAAGGCACAAAATACTGGGAGCACTCGTTTAAAAAAAGAGTTATTTCTTCTATATTTTAAACGATCTTTTTTGTATAGTCGACAATTATTTTTCTAAGTTAATATTCATAAATATATCAACAGCTCTTTACTATTATTTAGTTTGTTTTTAAAAAAAAAAACAAAAAACGAATCATAACACTTTGTTTTAAAGCACACATAACATAGATTGGCGAAAGTAGATTGATGTAAACGTATGTAAATCATTATTATTTGCTGACATTTAAAGTGATTTAAACAAATTTATAACATGAAAATTACATACTTAAACAACAAAACTTTTAAACTTCGTCTTTCTTTTGCAATCATAAAAATAGTTATAGCCGATAAATTTTAACTTTATATTTTGTCTTGAATATATTTTCAATCTTTTACATCAATATAGAAATGGTACGTACACATAAAAGTATGTATGTACCTACCTATTTGTTGGGGTCAAATGATTTTTAATTTTTTTAAATATTGTTCAATTTGATATAGACATCATTACTACTTAATTTACAGCCGTTCAATGTTAACTATCGTTGATCTTTGCCAGATGTATTAGTTATAAGTTAACACGGTAAAATGAAATTGTTGACATTTTTATTGTCTACAAAAATTCAATATAGCAGTTACTAAATTCTATTCTGTTTGTCTCATATAGCATGGCATACATAACCACCATGTATCGTTTGCATGTATCGTATTACTTTATTTTCCTAATCCAGGATGATGATTCGCAAAACGAAACTGCTTTCACTTTCCCGCCATTAACAGTTAAATTTCGCTATGTATTGTCTTTTTTAAGATAAATTGTAACATACATAACATCTACAAAATTAAATATTTGTAAGGCAGTGATCAAAAAAGAATTAAGAAACTATGTCCCATTTTTCACATATACTATTCAATGGACAGATCTTTTACCACATTTATATAAAAGCAATATAGGAAATTGGAGTATTCATACTGACACACCGCTTACAATTTGCCGGAATTAATCTCTTATTTAAAAAAGAATAAAAGCGCAAATTGTAATGACTAGGATTTCTACAAGGAATGCCGGAATAAAAGGTTCCCTAAAGCTTTAAGGAAAGTAAGGGAACATCCAAAAAAAATTCTCCTCCCCCCCGCCACCTCCAAAAAAAAGTATGACATTTATAAATTGGATGTTAAGTCAGGAAATTAGGATGCGATTAGTAGCCTCAAAGAAAAAAACAAAAGATAGTGGCAGCTTTCACTGATTGAGAGGGTCAGGTTATTGTAGGACCATACTGCCCGACGGAAATGAGCGAATCAGCAAGTATTCCTGAGACTATATTCGTCGCACCCCGCTTCTTTTCTTCAGTACTGATGGTTTTCGGATTTTCCTCTGTCGCCAGAGTCTGGTACATCAAGTTTATTTATTTATTTATTTATTTATTTTTTTTTGCAGAGACGTTGATTTCTACTTTTAAAGTTTCTGTCACATATTATTAAACCGACTCTAATAAAAGAAATATTGCATTCATTTTTAAATTTCCTTAAAACAAAGTTTTGAAATTTTCCTGAGTATGTTAAAAAAAAATTTTTTTTTAATTGATCTGTTCATATTTATGAACATAACTCAAAAATTCAGGGGCTGATACTTCCATTTAGATATGACTAGGGTATCAAACGCAAAGATTCGTTCAATTTTTTAACGGAAAATTCAAAATTTTTAGATCGGATTTTTTTTCTGGTTCCACTTTTTTTTAAACAGCTCAGACGTTTTTCTATCAATTTCACATTCACTTAAATTTCACATTTCTATAATTTCAATTTCATTTAAAATATAGATTATGAAAGAATGGGTTTTAGGGATTTTCTGCAATAGTTGGGGCATAAAGATTTAAGAATTGAAAAACTGAAATGTGAAAAAGTAATTTATTTCGAAAAATTTAACAAGATAACTATATATATTTTCAAATTGCAGTAAATGAAGGTAATTAAAAAAAGTAACATTTCTAAGAAAATACAGAGTATAGCTAATAATAAATTAAAAGGCAAAAGAAGACCATTTCACATAAAATAAATGTAGAAAGAGGTCGAACTAAATACCGCCGGTGGAAAGGAAAGTAGAAACAAACCAGAGCAATATGGAGTAAAAAAAAAACTCATGAAGAAGTTTCGAAGCCCCGAGAAGCACGAACGTATGGATCAGTTAGAATGGAGAAGGAAAATTAAAAAAAAAAAAAAAATCTTGTCCAGAATGGCAAAGCCAGAAAGGAAGAGGAGAAAGTTAGAATATTCGACATTGATCGATTCATGTTTTAAGGCACGAATTAACAGCTATGGTAGATAAGATAGATGATCTTGGTACATTGCCAGCCTCTGTGAAGTTCTCTCATTCTTTATAGCACAGTTATCTGTAGATGCTCTTAGGGCACCGTAATGCCCTCTAACCTGGTTTTTCGTTCATGTTCGCTATGATGTGCGCTATTGTAGAGCTAACCTCGCTTCTAAAACCGAAGTTATTGTTTCCATTGTTGTATCCCATACAATTGTCTTCCCTGCCATAAATTTTATGATTTTTTTAAATTTAAATATATTATAATAAATTTAAATATATTTATATTAAATTATTGTAATAATATAAACGAAATTCTATCCAAGCCACTTAAAGAATAAACAAAAATAGCGTTTCAATGTAAGGGTGTTGTGAGGAGATGTAGGTTATTGCTTGATGAGTGATAAATAACACCTTAAGATTTGGTTTAAGATATATAATTGATATATATGTATATGACTGACTGCCAAGGACTTTACACTGACTGAACTGAACTGAACTGACAGACTGACGTGGCTAAGAAGATATGAACGGAGCGATGTTAAACTGATGTGTAAATCAACAGAATTCTATCTGAATGATGTCTCATTGCCTATCTCTCATATATATATATATATACTGGCCGAGCCTCTCCTCTCTTTGCGAGAGGGGCTGTTTCTCTCCGCTAGAGTGGATGAGTGGTGGGGGTTCACTACCCCTACACAGACAAACTGATATTTATTCTAACATCATTTTATGGCCTTACCACCGGTGTAATGGATAGATAAGTATCTCTTAGAAAAACGATTCGAAAATATGGGTATAAAAAAAAAACTGTATTTTTTGACACAATCAAGTAAAACAGTTTATATCAATGAGTTTGTTTCGGGTGTTATAATACTTTCTTCAGTTTTCACTTTTATAATCTACCATTGTAGTTACTGGCCAACTAGTATTCCTTGAATTTCTAGAGGTATGTAGTTAAAGTAAATAAAGGAAATACAATTAAATTGTAAGATCAATTTTTTTTTTATGACTTTGTTTTAATAAGATAGACGGCAGAGTACAAAAGTGAAAACTGAAGAAGGGTAGAACACCCGAAACCTTTTTTCTGAAATAAAACTCATTGAGATAAACGATAGCTTTCTGTCCCTGAATCTATGAATTTGTATCAACACTCACTCCCTTAATTATCCATAAGAAACTTTATTTTTTTGTTTTTCAGATTAAAATTTTAAAGTCATACAAAAATTAAATTCTCTGTATCTTTAAAAAAATCCTATGATTAAACTGTACTTTCTGATTAAACTATAACTATATAAATTTTAATTTACAGAAAAAGAAAAAAGAATTACTAACAAACATAGGAATTTGGATGTTATGAAAATAACATGAGCTAGATCTATGTATAATATAATGCATGTGAGGCTTGGTAAACACAGGATGTTATGGGTGGCTTGCCTACAGCCACTGGGAACGTGACATGGCAGTCACCTTGCAATAAATCAGTAATATAAACACGACAGTCTCTAGACTTCTTCAGTAAGGCGCCACTATTTTTAAATATTCTTCCATTAAACTGGATAAAAGTTTACTTATTGAAATGCTATTTTATTGAAATTTCTTATTTCAACGAATTTCAACATTTTCAGGCATGACAGGGGGGGCGAGACATTAAGGAAAAAAAAGTTATTAATAAACCCTTAAAATATTTGCAAAACTGTGCTACTAAGGAATACTAGACTGATATAATGAAGATATTAAATTTTTAAATAAACATACTTCAAGAATGTAAGGTTTCTGTCGGCTTCAATAGTTCTTGAATAGGGAGTTAATTAATATTATCAGAGTTTTTTTGCTTGAAAATAGTCTTGTATTTTCATAAATTTCCTTTTAAAAACATTCTTTTATTTATCCAACGATATTACATAGTTAGGGAGAAATAGGTCATTGCTTTCAAATTCCTTCAGCGATATCTTCTTATTTCTTGGAACCTAAAGCTTCCTCGAAAAGTAAAACTCTTTCCCATGGAGCATTGCGCGAAATATTAGTCTCTAATCTACAATTTGCTGATGACCAGATCATTATTGGGAAGATAGAAGGATGCTATTATATGCTGGGCAAGTTGATGGAAGAGTACGCTGAATGGAAACTGGGTATAAATACCGACAAGACGGAACACTTTTCTAAATCAAATGGAGGTAATGATAATAATAATAATAATAATAATCTTTATTTATCTTCATTTCTACATACACTTGTAATGAACAAGACATGTCAATATACGAGATTAAACAATCTAATAACAACTTTTTTACAAAGCAAGTTTATGTAAGAAAATCATCCAAATCATATATTACTCTATCCAGGAGCATAGTTTTTAGCTTAGATTTAAACAATTTCATTGTTGGTGAAGATGAAATTTCATTTGGAAGTGCATTAAATATTTTCCTTCCCATAAATAAATAAATAAGATGTGAAAAATGTGTGGTTTACTTGAGGAAAAGTAAAGTGGTCACGGTACCGAGTATTATATTTATGGTTGAAGGTGTTGTAATTATTTCTAATTTTGTAGAACCAAGGAACAGATGGAAAATATATAAAGAGCTGGAATCGTGAGGATTTTGTTATTTTTAAAATGCAATCTGCAGCTTTCTTTGGGGTCTTGCTTTAACCATAGCACGAATAGCTCTTTTTTGGATGCGGAAAATTCTTGATGTACATGGGCTGTTTCCCCAAAACATTATCCCATAAAAAGCCATTGATTGGAATTTTCCAAAATATACTACTTTCAAGGCCTCGAGATTGAAGATTAGAGTTAATTTTTGCAAGAGAAATACTATGCTCGAAAGTTAGCATAGAAATAGACGGAAAAAGGCATTAAAAGAGAATGGAAGAGAAAGCAATGTCTCTGAAGTCGACAGAAATCAGGTACTTACATGGTATGGACATGTAAAGTGGACGGGTTTAGTAAGATCACCTAAGATGATGTCGCTGAAAGATTCTAGCGAGGCGGTTGGCAAAGGAAGAGGGATGGAAAGATCACATTGAAATAATGACAAGATATGGGCTGACGGAACTTAGAGAGAAGCTACTCTATATAAAAGCTAAAGGAAACCACTAAATAGTGGAAAATCCTAAAAAAAAAAAAAATATATTTATATTAATAATAAAGGATATTTTTAGAAAAGGATTTAGACAATTTGCTGAAAACATTTTTTCAATTCAGGATAACCAAAAACACATATTTGACAATAGGATTAAATACATTAAGCAGGATATAATCAGCAAGATTATCACAACTATAAATATTAGATTCCGAATGATAGTGTAGTGGTTATGAGCATGGACTTGTAAGTGGGAGGACCCCAGTTCGAGTCCAGCGTATAACTAAATTTTATATTCGTTTAAAAAATGTTAATAATAAAGTAGATGCTTCCGCCCTCCGTCCGCGACATCTAATTTTATAGTTGGACGTTTCGCCCTCTTGAAAAAATAGGCATATTAGTTTACTTTACTTTATATAAGCCTCAATAACATTCACAGCCCATTTGTTGTGGTTCAAAAGTTAAATGAATATTCATTTTAATTTTTAAATTAATTTTAATTAAGATTAAAAAGCCCGCGGGGATAGCCTAGAGCTCATTCCAACCCTATTTCATTCATTGCATTTTAGAAGTATTCTCTTATTAGGAGGAGCATTTGATTTTTGAGGTAGTGGAAAATACTGTTGATCAAGGATAGCTTCTTAAAGAAGGTGCTCTATAAACAATTTCAATTGATTACAAGCAGTAGAAGGGTAATTAGATAATTCTCTCCAATAGTCCGGACAGAATTTGTAAAAACGTGTCAACTGTTTAATACATTTAAACAATATAATATATTCATTTCATTTTATTGTTTAATAAAGTTAAACGAATGCAAAACATTTTAAAAAATAATTTATTGAAACAGATTGTTTTGAAAGGGAAAGAATGTAATGTGTAAAGGCATGTATTCAACATGACAAACAGCAATGTGTATGTAAATCGTGAATGGGCGGGGTTAACATACTAGAGAGAGGTCTGCGTAACACTTCCACCGAGAGGATTGTGTGTCGCTTGCAGCCCTTCTGTTTAGTGATTTAGCGAGTTTAGGGTGCTACCAATAGCCCAGCCGCCTGCTCACTTGGCAATTTCCTCTCACAGACTTATTTACGATACTGCGGTAAATGGTTGGGGGTAAACTTTCCATGAAGTTGACACCGCTTGGCTAATATTCAAATTACTTAATCTACCACCATCTATCAGGATTGCTGTGGAAATTTTCACTGAAATATAATTACAATCTGTTACAAATATGCTACAGTTTTTATCCACTATATTTTGTAAAAATTTTCAATTCTTATACACTTTTTCTACCGATAAATATTCTTTGAAATAACTGAATATGTACGAGGAATGTCCTCGTATGAATATCCTCGAGGGATGCCAACGTACTGAGGCTCTCACGGCCGGAGGGATTTTGTTTTCGACATGTTGGCTACACTGTCGTGTAGCCTGATTCCTCCCCTCCGCAATGAGACCGGTTCGAGGTCAGTACGTTGAGTACTGTCGACGCGACAATACGTTTTGTGAAAAATGTCAATCCAATCTCCCGCCAAGGTGAAATATTACAAGTCGGGCAAGAGGTTTTGAGACGCTACCAAATACATGGAGATGAATTTCTACCGCTCATAATTATGGATAGGAAACTTGGGTGCACACACCACTAACACACACCTGAAACCAAAAGGTGGCGTCACACCTCTTCACCCTCCGCCAAAAAGTTCAAAACCACAATTTCAGCCAAGAAAAATCATAGCATCCGTGTTTTGGGACTGTCAAGGCATAATTTTAATTGAACATATGGCTCAAGGGGAGACCATCAACTCTGCAAGATACTGTGTGACCCTAAACAAATTGCGGAGGGCGATTCAGAGCAAAAGGAGAGGCATGCCTGCTGCACGACAATGCCAGACCATACACGGCCAACGCCACGAAGGAACTGCTTGCCTCCCCTTGCATCCCTTAAATGGGATGTCCTGAACCATCCCGCGCATTCCCCTTACCTAGCACCTTCAAATTACTAACTCTTTACCTCCCTGAAGCTGCATAGGGTGGAAAAAGATTTTCAACCGACGAGGAGGTGAAGGGGGTGGTGGAGAAGTGGACGAAGGGGTTGGCGGGAAACTACTTCGAGGAAGGCATCAAAAAATTAATACCCCGGTTCACACCTGCATTGAGAGGAATGGTGACTATGTCGAAAAATGGCTCACATCTGTACTAATGTAACCAGGTATTTTTTTTGTTCAAATAAAAATTTTTGTAACCTACAAAAATTCAGTACACTTACTTACTGGACATGCCTCGTACTTTGTAGTATAGCTCAGCAAATTAGTTGTGAAATCTGTAGGCGGTGTTAAATGACGTCACAGCTACTAGAAAGAGCTGAAGCAATGGATAGAGCTTTGGCAGCCGTTTGGGTTCCCAACTAAGTTGCCGAGTTATACCTCCAAAAATAATTATACAAAGAAAAATCGTACTTTGGGAAAAAACCGACTTTCTTCAAACTAAGAATTTTGCTACTCATTGAATTCTTATTAATATTTTGTTAATGCGTCAGTCTAGAGGGGATTCAAACGTCATCCATCTATACCCTTATAACACACCCCTTTAATAAAATTTCCTAGAGAAATGTTTAAAATGAAAGTTGAAGCAATTTTTATGATTAGTAGATATACCAAGTAATAAAACAAATCTTTGGATTCAATTTTGAGGAAATTGCAAAAAACTGAAAAACCTGTTCAGTAAGGTGGTACATCCATCCAGTCGCCGGTTTTTGACTAAAACGTTATTGTTGCGTTTTTGACACGAATAAATCAACTTTCTACGTTTTTCCATACTTGAGTTATGTTAACTATACTCACACACACACACACACACACACAGATTTCTAATAAGCAGTTTTTCGAATCCGGAGTACTTCAAAACTGGTATTTCCCATATAACCTCAATTTTGAAAATTTGAGTCGTTCGCAATGCTTTCCCTTACAGCAGAAAGAGAAAGTTAAAACAAATGTAATTATTTTTCTCTCTCTCTCTCTCTTTGAATAATTTATTTACAAGTGTATAACAAATACAATAAGCATGTCAATGACAATGAATTACATGTTGTGAAGGAAATAAATACCCAGTAATGTTGAAGTTAATTTAAAAAAATGTCACGGGCTAATTCACGCTTCTGATGTTGGATCGGATTGTCGGGTAAGATTCGATTTACAAGATGTTAGCCATTAATGCAAGACCAAAGCATTTTGATGCTTGGGACAAGGAGTTATGGAATTATTTGATAACGGGATTTTATTAGAACGGACACAAATGGAATGGATAGGTCATTATGTAAGGTTTTATGGGAGACATAATAAGGAGCATTTTTTTCGTAGTATTTTGGACACTAAGGATTGGATGCGGTAAACATTGGAATGCTTAACACGTTGATTGCGGATTCGGCGTTGGTTTTGTTTACTTTAAACTTATCCCTACTCTTCCAGCACAAATCAAGCCAGTTGTTCTCTCTTGCCCGCACTGTGGAAAGATTAAAAAAGTGTTTTTTTTTCCTCCAGCCTGGAATTCCAGTTTTTTTGTTCATTTTTCTTCGTGGTTGTACTTATAACATTATTATACATTAGTATATTTACACTAAATTTGAAATCTTATTTCTTATAATAATCTATTCTGAGCTCAAAGTGAGTATTGACATTTTTTTATTTTATTTTATTTTTTTTTTAGAAAATAAAACTGCATATTGTAATTTTATTGTAGAATAAAAGTATTATTTAGAAATGTTGTTATTCTTTATGAATTATTTTTAAGTTTTTCATCATTCATCACAAATGTTACCAATTTTATTTGCTTTCTAAAAAAAAAAAAAAAGAGATGCGACACAATGTCGACAGCCCGCACACGAAGCGGATCTTCTTTTGCGTTGCGGGCTGTCGACACCTGGTCAATCGCAGAAAACGGATGTAAGAATAGGTAAAATACGTCATAATACAATCGAATTAGTACATAAGGAAACGATTGAACAAGTAAATCTATTCAGCACAGAGTATCGGTACAAGGCCGAATGGG